>NQII01001894.1:272413-283477 GCA_002778355.1 Clitarchus hookeri | reverse complement strand
CCCATTCTTAGTTCGCGTGCACAAACGGAGTGAGCATGCCGCGTCGAAGAACACGACAACCACATTAAAGCAGGTTTCCGCCTTTGACTGCGGGAAAGTCCATGCCTATCGGAATTGTGAATTATCCTACCGCGAAATTGGTTCTCGCTTTGGAGAAATGGAACCACAGTGAAGCGGACACGGGATCAGTGGTTCGAGGAAGGACGGGCTGAGCGACGCGCGGGAAGCCAGCGGCCCCATCGCACCGACGAGCGCGAGGAGAGACATCAGGTGCGCACGGCGATCGCGGACCTTACAACCACACGTAACACTCCCGCTCGGGAGTTCAGGCTTGTTGGCACGTCAGTTTGTGCCCGCGCGCGTGGGTTCGTCACTGTCTGCGGCGTCAGAACATCTTACTGCAGCTGCCACTGGATGCTCATCACAGGTGTTTGCGGCTGCGTTGGTGCGTGGAAAGCCGGGGCCTGGAGGGACGAATGGCATGACATCGTCTTCTCCGACGAACACCGCTTCCATTTGCAACACCACGGTGGTCGCACCCATGTCTGGCGGCACCGCGGCGCACGCCTCTCCGAGTCCTTCATTATGCATCGTAGTACCGGTCCATCACCTGGAGTTATGATATGGTGTGCCATTGGATTCCAGTCCTTATCACATCTAGTCCGGATCGCTGGCATGCTGACCAGCAATCGTTATACATCGTGGAGGTGTTGGAGCCTATTGTTGCCCTCTATGTCAAGTGTTAGCCTGGGGCTCTTCACCAAGAGGAAAATGCGTGATCGAATGTGACACACATCATCCCGACGCTTCCCGCATGACCACCACGTCACGCTGCTTCCTTGGGCCTGCGCGTTCGCCGGATCTCTCGGCCATAGAAAACGCGTGGTCCATGGTCGGACGACGACTGGCCTGACACAGGACACCCACAGGCGGAGATACCCCAGACGGATATCCAAAGTGTCTTCATCTCAATGCCGCGTCGTGTAGCAGCGGTTATTGCTGCCCGTTTTGAGGTCACACAGTAGGTGCTGATTTCCTCATGTTATGTACGCCAAACTGAACTGCAAGAGTAATCACAACACCTCTGTATGATTTATATTCGGTCCGATAAATTTGGTTGTGGTATATCATATCTTTTTTTGGTGTTGCAATTTTAATGGCCACCAGTGTACATCAAGAAAACCAGTACCACTGAACATATACAGCCGTTGTTCTAAATATAATATAGTGTTCATTTTAATATCGACTCACGTGATTTGTACTTTTAAAGTTTTGTTTTTAAGTGCTCTGTTTATACGATAAAGGGGGTATGGCGATTTCATATGAAGAAATTAGGCGTAAAAAATAATTCTGTATTCTGGCATTAATTAATTAAGGGAGTCACAAACTTTTGAAAATGGGTGAACAATCTGTTTTTATTTTAAATTTTCGGAAAAGTTTTTTAATATTTGCAATATATGAAAGAATGCAGAGTGGCCAAAGCATAATTTAAAATAGATAATTAATATGTGAAAATGTAATTGTAAATAGCGTCCTCGTCTTGGCTCCTTAACGTTCACATTAATTATTCATTTCAACCTGTTACTAAAGAAGGCATTTTTGTTATGACAAGTACTTACTAACGTCTAATAATAACTTACACGACGGAGCTTGCGAGAAGAGTTATTGCAGTTCGTTGCGCAAACATCATGCCGGTTATAAAGTTCGGACGTGTCAGTAACGGCCAGTAAGTGGTATTAACACAGAGTAGATAGGCGCGCAGAGACGAAATGCCGAGGAGGTTCCTTTGATGTGAGCGTGCCTGTTGTCTGATTGGCCGCGCGTGGGACTTGGAACGGGTCTTGTGTTCGATTGGCTACTGCTTTCTGGGAACTATACCTAGGGGCAGTGATATTTCGCGAAAAGATTTCGAGACAAGATACAGTCCAAAGCACTGTAGGGTCGTCCAGCTTCTTTGATTGGCTAAAAAAATGTTCTGGCCCGTGTTAACCGTTTGCGCACGAATCACGAAGGTTCAGTGTCGGAGTTACTTAGTCCTGAGTGGCTTGGTCAAAGACGGACACGGCACCAGCAGCCAGTGGAGGTATAACAACAGCTGAGGTGTGTGTATAGTATTGAAGTCTACTGTGTGCTTCGATTATTACGCGAAAAGTCACTGACCCTACCTATACCTTATGGGCTGGGCTGCAAGGTAGCAAGTTAAGTTACCAGGCGCCGATTGGCGAACGGCGTTTCGATAAGTGGCTCGCCAGTGACGCGGCTGAAGCTCGCGGTACAGGCGGTTGTTTGTTTCACCTCTGTATTCGTGAGTGCGGATGTCGTGTTGTTACGGAAAACTCCCTCACAACTCACTTAAATTCAGGCGACGTGATATTACGGCAACAGCACTCAGGGTGTTGAAATGTTTACATTTCTAATGATTACAGTTTCGCTTGAACGACGCCTGAGTAGTGTGTTAGACATGTTGATTTTACGCGTGGCTTTCAGAAACTCGCAGTTTACCGTGAGCCGCCTACAGAATAGTGACTGTACTCCCCCACTCTTTGATCATCACGCATGCGCGATCATACATGGTAGTGGCCATGGAGACTCGTCTTCGCGAGTTGCGAGCCACCATACAAATCGCAGGTGCGACCTTGGCGCTTGTGTACACGACTCAAGTCTTGTGCCCTACAGACAAAAAAAAAAAACAACACACGCGCGGTTTTTTTTTCTGGCTGCGTGACCATCGAAGGATTACTATGTCGGAATTCGGGCTTGCTTTTATCCTCAACCGGTCGAGTTATTGCTCGCACTGAAGTGCCCATTTTCTAAATTACCTGGACTGTATTCTTGCACTTAAGAGTGTTGGATACACAAAAAATAATAATTTTATATTTGTGCCAAACGTTGCTCAACTTGTACGTATGTATGTGGTGTCATTTTCTGCAAATAAAGAAAAATACGCTTTATATTTTTTGAATAATTTAATGTCGAATACAAAAATTTTCGGTTTTGCTGGGGCCGAGGTGGCTGAGCGGTTAAACTGCTCGCCTCCCACCAATGCGAACCGGGTTCAATCCTCGGCCGGGTCACTCCCGAATTTTCGCAAGCGATAATCGGGCTGGTCTGCAGGTTTTCTCAGGGATCTCCCGTTGCCCCGCCCTTGCATTCCGGCGTCGCTCCATTTTCTCCTCATTTAACCCTCATCGGCTCTCAAGACGCACACACATCTCAACTCAACTCAACTCACCTCTGTTTTGCTGCGGCCATAATAACAAATACTATCTAAGTTGTACATATGAAACAATTTACAAAGTAAACTAATGCTGTCGGCTACCGCGAAACATACAGGCTATGTAATCACCAAATAGCAAGCCATGTACAGGATGGTCCGCCTAATGTGGCCACCCCCAAAATTTCCGGAACGGTTGCAGACCATGAAATGAGGTTTCCGCTAAATAAAATTAATTACGGGGCAAGTAATTTGCCGCAAAGTTACTATTCGTGACACGTCTATGGATATAAATAATTAAACCACGTATGATTTTTCCCCTGGATCATGCATTTATTTCAACGGGATCTGAAAGAATGTGCAAAGAGGTTCCAGTGATATATCACACACAATGGATAGTAACACAGAAACGCCAAGAAATAATGTGCATAAATGATTAAGTTAAGTAGGTCGGTAGCATGGGGCAGTAGACCTATACTCTCAGATGTAAGCAAACAAAACGCGCCGTGACTCATCCTGGCGGGGCCGCTTCCTTATAGCAGCGTAGCGCTTATCGTAATGGGGAAAGGGGCACGGAATGCGATATTGGACAAAGGAGAGCACCGTAGCGGTGGGAAGACGGGCAATGTGAGTGCAAGTCTGATATCAATACATTACATTTTATTCAGATAATAACGTAATTCAGGATATTTGTTTCCTAGTGATTAACTGTACTGGGTAACAAGTGCGCACAGATGCACAACAAAAAAAAAAGAACAACCCAACCTAAGGAGGAATACAATCGCATCCGCATGCATAGTACAAAAGAGCACAATATGGTTTAAACGCTTCACATTAGCTCTATGTGTTTACCATCGACANCATCCGCATGCATAGTACAAAAGAGCACAATATGGTTTAAACGCTTCACATTAGCTCTATGTGTTTACCATCGACAGCAATACACATCTGTAAACGCACATGTAGCGAGCGACGAGCGGCCTGAAGTGNAAACGCTTCACATTAGCTCTATGTGTTTACCATCGACAGCAATACACATCTGTAAACGCACATGTAGCGAGCGACGAGCGGCCTGAAGTGTTTCTGGCGTAAAGCCTCTGCAAGCTGCCACAGTGCGTTCTTGCGTGCATTCTGGAGTCGAAGTAACCGTGTTGAACACCCTATCTTCCAGTGTTCCCCACAGGAGAAAAAATCGAGAGGTGTCCACATCGACCGGCTGGCACTCTACGAGGGTCCGGATGTTGCAGTGTCTGTTCGGGACGGACTGACTTGAGGAGGGGGCAGTGTTACGCGCTCGCTGCTTCGCATCCCGCGCGGGAGAGTGTAAGTGAAGGACGGCAGTTGTATGATAGCGGTGGCAGCAAGTCAAAGGATTATTTTGAATGAACAGGCGAGCGATAGCCCGGTGTCTGCGTGTCTGTCACAGAAAGCGAGCTGACACGATAATTCTTTTTGCGGCGTGCTGACCGTGGTTGTATGATTTCTGCGTTTATCTGAAGAATGCTCTGGATTACTGACCTCGTTCTCTCAGCGCGACTCGGGGTGCGTTGAACCTCCCAGATGGCCAGGGCGACCGATAAAAAAGTGTGACAGGCCTTGCAGCCGAGTAGTTGACAAGTGAATGAGTGGTTGAGTTCGAGCGATAGAAGACGAGAAGCGAGAAAAGTGACCAACGGAAGGGAAATCTGCGACTGCGAGTATCAAGCAGTGAAGAGTGCGGCTGGCAGGCTGGACTATTGGAATAGATGCGTGAGAGAAAGAAATTACAAATGTTGGCAACATATAGACTGAATCCCTTTTAATTATTAGTATGAGTTAATTGAGTGTAACCAAACAGAGACAATTAAGAAGGACGGTAATTAGAGTGGAAATATACATTAAATATTGCGCTCACTGTTAAATAAAAAGAGTAATAGTGAAGACAGATAATTTAATGATGTCAATAATAGCTGTGTGAATAAATTAGAAATCAAATGTAGTTCTTTTATTTTTATCAAAACCTCCTTCCCTCACGAGCTCAGATCCCCCCTCAGGCGTCCCACGTAACAATACGAATTTATGCTCTTTTTTCTCACTGATTAATGCAGTTTGGAATTGAAGTTTACCATCTACCATTTACACAGTAAACTCCTTTTATCGTCCCTGAATGCTTTAGTTCTATTGCAGGCTAAGTTACGTGCAAATTTGCCTAACACTATTGTACAGAGAATGCGAACGCAACAAACAGCTAGAACTCTGAAACTTTTAACAGCCTTCACCAATTTTTATTCTACCGCCTAAGACTGCAGGATTAGGCCTCGACGTTTTTTGTATTTAATATTTTTAAAAATGAATTTTACATCTGCTTTGAAAAATAAATCACTTCAGTTTCACGAATGCGAAAATTCCGCTTACGGTCTGGCTTAGTTGTTGGCTCCAGCGGATCGGAATAGTTCTTCAGCGAAGATTTTTTTTTGGGGATTTTGTCGAGGTAGCCTTCTTCCCCCTCCACTATTCCGTCACTGCTACACCATACCTCGTCCTTCCTCATCAATTGTGTCCTGGCCAGTATAGCTAGGATCGACATGCCATCTCTCGCCCAACAGCTTATGGGGGCCACGGTGGTGTAGTGGGCAGACTACTCGCCTCCCACCTAGGCGAACCGGATTCGATTCCCGGCGGTGTCGCTCCCGGATTTTCGCACGTGGGGATCGTGCCGGACGATGCCGCTGGTCGGCGGGGTTTTCTCGGCGATCTCCCGTTTTCCCCAGCCCTCGCATTCCGGCGCTGCTCCGTACACACCTCGCTTCGTCCTCCTTGGCTCTCAACACCTCGATGTTAAGAGCCGCCCAAATCTCTTCACTGTCCAAGAGTTCTGCTAGCCTCTGTATTCCCATCACCACTGTCCTGTGTGTTCACACGACACCCGACACTACAATGACAAACAATTGTTTGGAAACTAATTGCCACATATTTTCTTGTAACACTACAACTGAAATATTCTATATTTCAACAGACATTATTTTGGAGGGGTGGGGGGATACAACATTTCTCATGTGGCCGCGTGTTTATTATAAACTTGAAAGTCCTCAACACTTGCTTGTTAAAATTCAACATTGGTGTTGCAGTGCTCGATGTTGTGTAAAATTCGGGCGTTTAGGTTTTTTTTTTTTTTGCTGTTTAGAGATGTAATACAACAATAACTTCTATACCAACAATTCAATACTGTCACATTTACCTTACGTCAGGCAGTTGATCACTGTGAAAATGCCTGTAAGTTTACACGACTCTGCATTCGTGAGTTCACGCGACTGTGCGCTGTCATTAAGTTATGTGGTGTAGGAAGATAATATTATTGCTTCTTCAGTGACTGTTGAATTTTAATATTATTGTTTTTATTCGAGGGGACCCACACCCTTACTCTGTTACACTATTTCGTTCGTGGTTAAGTGTCCTCAAAGAGACGAAGTCGTTTTATTCCATAAAAAAGAAATGTGAAAATAAATGCTTTAAAATGGAAAACCATAAAATTTGTTCATTTATTTATTGTATGTACTGTACATTTATTGTTAGCGAGCGCGATATCCGTATCACAGCATGAGTCATGAGTCGTTTTGAATTTACGGAAAACAGAAATACGAGGAAACAAACCAGCTTCTTTTAAAATACCGTTTCCAGCGTTTTATTGGAACTATCTGATATGACTGGTAGGCGATCGTTAAACTAGCAATTCAAGACTAAGGCGAAGTTCAGTTAAGTTGACGGTGAATTGAAGACTTCTTGAAGAAAAGTCTACTTGGTTTCTTCTTCCTTTCTATTTATATCCGCGTATCTGTTTACATTACCCTTGGTTTTAACAACAGGCATTTGTTTGCCGATCAAGAGATAGTGTACAGTTGTTGGAAACATAAGTAGGGGCAGTGATATTTCGCGAAAAGATTTCGAGACAAGATAAAGTCCAAAGTCCAAAGCACTGTAGGGTCGTACAGCTTCCTTGATTGGCTAACAAATGTTCTGGCCCTTGTTTACCGTGTGCGCACGAATCACGAAGGTTCAGTGTCGGAATTACTTAGTCCCTGAGTGTCTTGGTCGAAGACGGACACGGCACCAGCAGCCAATGGAGGTATAACAACAGCTGAGGTGCGTATATAGTATTGAAGTCTACTGCGTGCTCCGATTTTTACGCGAAAAGTCACTGGCCCTACGTATAGCATTACAGTATTAAACCATGCAAACAAAAAATACTAGTTTTCCCGCCTTTATTTGCACCTGCGCAGCTCGACCCTGCGTTTCATTGGCTCGATCATCGTGACGTATTTAATGGCAGCCAGTCGCGCAAACCTGCCGATCTGCTGCTGATCAGCCGCCGACCCCGAGTTAAAAGTTAGTTAACTTGGTCTGCACATCGGCGCTGACGTCACAGGTCACGTGAGCCAATCACACTTCAGAAATGCGTCGGCACTGAACTGCACGCCACCAGCCCAATGTAGCGGAACCTTAAGTCTCCAGGAGACGACTGGCAAACGACGTTCCGCCATATTGCCGGCGTGCGTGGCTGCAGTCCGCAGTACACGCCGCCGTTCCTCCTCTGCGTTGTTAGTTACTCTGTGACTATCGACCAACGGCACTCGCCGAAGACGCGGTGGCCCCCCGAGTGGTCGTTACAGGTGTCGCTTCCCTCCTCTTCCTTGTCGCACAACCCTCTTTGCCTTCCCCTCTGCTCTTTTTTTTTCTGCGCGCACTCTAGCGGCAGTTAAATTAGCTTTACTTCCCTGGCCCCGGCGACCGTAAATAAAAGTCGCCGAGCCCTAATTTCCCACGTGCCTGGAATGCGGACACGCAGGGTTAATGCAGGACACAAATCTNCCATTGTCTCCTGTTGGGGGTGCGTTTCAGGGGCCTGAAGTGGACCGCAGTTTTTCGGAATAAAAAACCTTGGAGCCGTTTCCTGCTCCTCGCTGCCATATTGTCACTGCACAACTACTTCAGAGAAAGCAAGAGTGAAAGAGAGCGAGAGAGTGAGAGAGAGTGAGAGAGAGCGAGAGAGTGAGAGAGAGCGAGAGAGTGAGAGAGCGAGAGAGAGAGCGAGAGAGTGAGAGCGAGAGTGTGAGAGAGTGAGAGAGCGTGTGAGAGAGAGAGCGAGAGAGAGAGAGCGAGAGAGAGTGAGAGAGAGCGAGAGAGTAAGAGAGTGAGAGTGAGAGAGCGTGAGAGAGTGAGAGAGAGAGCGAGCGAGAGAGAGTGAGAGAGCGTGTGAGAGAGAGAGCGAGAGAGAGAGCGAGAGAGAGTGAGAGAGCGTGTGAGAGAGAGAGCGAGAGAGAGAGCGAGAGAGAGTGAGAGAGTGCGAGAGAGTGCGAGAGTAAGAGAGTGAGAGAGAGCGAGAGAGTGAGAGAGCGAGAGAGAGAGAGAGCGAGATGTGTGGTGTTTGAGGTGAATACATCTTCAGCTTACGTTAATTTGTTATTTTTCGTAATTAATCTTTAATATTTAGTATTAATAATCAAAACTCGCCGTAACATACAGCACTGCCAGACAGAATTTTGAAGTTAGTTGAGGCTGATATCAGTCAGTGTTTTTTCTCATGCAAGACACAAAAAAGTACATTTTTAATAAGATTGTTAGTATAGATGTGATAACAGTAAAGCAAATAAAATACAATTTAATATAAGTATTAAGATATGTGATATGCAAGATATGACAAGTACGGATTTTAAATATTGAATTTGGGAAGTAAGTAATGGATACACATATACAAATGAAAGCTGGAGGAGACCTTTCCACGTTTAAATCTGAAGTCAATATAGCTCCGATGGGGGTGAAGCGAGGGAAAAATGGCCGTAAATGGTATGGAAGATTGGGATAAACTGGAGCATCCTGAGAAAGCACGTAACCGTATTTTGTTGCCGATGATAGGGTGAAAAAAAAAAATCAACTGGTTTCTCGAACATATATTTTATGCTACGATGAAACTGTAAGGTTGCATCACACTTTTGACGAAAGCTGTAAAAGCTCCCGTCATAATGCGATTACATGCCTTAGACTAGCTTCATTTACTTCCAACATTTTGCAAGCACTGTAGACTTTATGCTCATTAAAAACATTATATATGTTATTCATTTGTCTGACATAACTGAGTGTTGTAAACACACAGCAATTTATTGTAATGTTACAATTTTTGTCAACGAGTTTTTAAAAAATTGTTTGTATAAATGCAAAACTTTTACTGTGTACACAGAGAAAAGCCAAAAATATATTTCGTTGCCGCAACAAAAAAAAAAAAAAAAATTGAACAAACAAAAACTTTGAAAAGCAACAAAATTAATTTTGTTCATCTATCCTAATGAACGCTTAAATAAACAAAACCTCTGTGTTGAGACGAAAAGAATTACGACTGTTAACAAAATATTTTATTGAATAAGCTGTATATGTTTTTTGGAACACTAATTTTGTTGCCTTTGTTCGAAAACAGAACTCGAGGGTTTGTTTACGTTTTTTTGTTTGTAAGTGAATTAATTTATTGATGCTCAATAACGGTATTAACACTCCAACAAAAAAAGTTCAATTGGAAACTATAAAGTAAAGCTGCTAAACTTTAAATATTTATTTGCTCTCGTTGTCCAGTATTTGCACCGTATTTGTATATATAAAAAAAAAACATTCCGGTTCTGTCAGCAGTCACTTAGGCTGAATTCGCTAAGGCGTGACGCTAAAGCGCAGCTGATCTACGTTCGCATCTCGCTCGGGCTTCCAACTTTGTTTTTTATTAACCGAAACCGTTTAATGTACTTAGATCCAAACAATTCTTTAGTGGCACCAACCAAATCTTTGTTTGTGGCAACCAAATAAGAACAACAAAATAATTTGGTTTCAAGAACGAAATATATTATTGCCCCTATACAAACAATTAATTTGGTTGCGCCTAACGAACATTGTTTGATTCAACAAAACTTCTTACTCGGTGTATGTTTAGGAAATTACCCTGCAATTTATTCCGCTCTAAGAACATGACATTGATATTCGAGAGAGGAGCCAGTGATGAGTATGCTACACCGCAATTATTTTGATCGAAACAAGAGATGTGCAATGAAGCAATGGCCTGACTGCAATGGCCGCCAGAAAAGACTGGTGCCCGCTGGTTGTCCTCCTGGACCAGCACCTGAAGGAAAGTTGTTCCCTGTGAACCACGTTCAACAATTAAAATGTTTTAAAATGAGCGCGGGACTTGTTCTGCAGCATAATGCATTTAGCTGCGATATGGAAGTTTGAGACGAAAATATGTTCACAAACAGGTGAGACGAGATGTTGTGAACTGATGTGATGACACTTGATTAATTACAGCATAGTACCGTACGTAAAAACTGCGAATTTTAGGCTTACTGGTAGAGACCTGAAGAATTCGCGAGTTCAGTGACCTGTAGGTTAGAATTCGCAGTCTTATGTTCAAACAATCAGCTATCGACGTCTCATCGGTCGCCTGCTGCCAGGGTGGGTGGCATTGNGAATTCGCAGTCTTATGTTCAAACAATCAGCTATCGACGTCTCATCGGTCGCCTGCTGCCAGGGTGGGTGGCATTGGTTGGGCGTGTGTTTTGTTGTAAGTTTGTTATTGGCCCAGAGATCTCAAGGACGATTTAAAAAAAAATCGCGAGGACCAATTGCATAAGTGTCACACATGTACACGCTCATGATTTCTGGCTTGTCCTAAAATGAATCTGCGAATTTTTCAGGTCTCTTACTTACTGGATGTTGCAGCTACGCTCCAAACTGTGGGGAAATATTCGTCATATTTAAGGAAGAAAAATAAAATAGTTTATATTAACCAGGTGCGCCGACTTATATAAAATATTGGCGGTGCTCGAAAAATGGGAACACGG
>NQII01001894.1:247300-257798 GCA_002778355.1 Clitarchus hookeri | reverse complement strand
GGGGAGCAGACTAACCACTCAGCCACCGCGGTCCCCCACAGTGCCAGAAGATCTGTGCTGTCATCAAAGGGTTAATGTTCTTGGAATGAATTACACTCGCTGTCTGCAAGTTTAGCAGTGTGTGTCTCGCAAATACAAAATAATGTGTTCTATCTGACACCCATAACCCTTAAGACCACTGCCTATCTGCTAGCAGCTATTAAACTTGAATAGAAAATCCCATGTCAAGGCAATTTCGCCTCAGTGCATTAATTTCAAATATGGGCGTTTCAAACAAAACCTATTCTTCACGAATGCTTAAGGAGAAGATCCCTACGAGCGTATATTTTCAATATAGAGAAGCAGTATGTAGGTTACCTTTTTGTAAAACACAAATTTTAAATTTCCTTGCAAACAGGCTATAACATGTTATGGAAACATCTCCGCTGTAGGGAACTTCTCCTGAAAAATTCGTGAAGAATGCATTTTGTTCGAAACGTCGATCTTTAAAATTAACACACTGAGGCGAAATTCCCTTAACATAGGATTTCCTATTTAAATTTCGAATCTGCCAGCCGGTAAGCTGTTCCCGTATGGGCCTTGCTTACCTGGAGCTTTTTTTTTTTTACGGCGTTTGAGGTTGAGAAGCGGAAAAGTGACAAAGACGACTCTTCCACGCGCATGCGCCATCGCCACTAAGCGCAAGGCTCTGAACTGGCGTGCAGTGTACAGTGCTCAACATAAATTTTGTTCATTTCAACTGCCCTAAACTAAAAATTTAATTGTTACTAAAAGGTTTAACAGATGAAAAAAAAAAGTTTTATTGCTGGTAGTTCCGTCGTGGTGTTTTGCTAAACTTATAGGGGCCGCGGTGGTGTAGTGGTTAGACTACTCGCCTCCCACCTAGGCCAACCGAGTTCGATTCCCGGCGGGGTCACTCCCGGATTTTCGCTAGTGGGAATCGTGCCGGACGATGTCGTTGGTCGGCGGGTTTTCTCGGGGATCTCCCCGCCCTTGCATTACGGCGCTGCACCATACTCGCCTCACTTCACCCTCATCGGCTCGCAAGATGTCGACGTCGAGGGCCGCCCAAGTCTCTCCACTCCGCTCCTGAACTTACAAGCCTGGGTGAAACTCCAAACACGCGTGCCTGCCGTCGGAGCCGTGACGTGCGTACCGCGCGTGGCGCGAGGACCGATGTGCAACGCGTTTCACGGCGAGTGAGACGCGCGGTGATTTGCATCGAGGTGACGCAACGCTGTGTGCCCAAACCGCCTGTCGTCTTGGCGTCTTGTGGTGAGGATCGTGACGGGATTGCTGACCTTCGCGGCTCTTGTCGGCGCTGCATTGCCGGTGTCGCAGGAGCGAAGCCGACTCCGCAATGGCACGTCAGCGATGACTTACCGTGTACAAAATTATCCTTAACTCCAGCTGCAAACTTTGTAAGACGATTGGTTACGGAAAATGAGGAAGAAAAAACAAAACTTAACGTGATTTTTAAGAGAGGCTCAGGAAGTTTAAAATAGGAAACTATAATTAATTACCAGAGACCTGAAAAATTCGCGGATTCATTTCGGGACTAGCTAGAATTCGAAACACGTGTGTTTATAAAACTTCAGCCGTTGGTCCACACGGTGATTGGCACCTCCTTGAGAACGCTGGCCCAATCGTCGCCTTCCACTGTGACAGCAGACAACCAATGTGCGGTTTATATCGGCATATTTGTACATAAGACTGGAGAGTCTAGCCGCAGGCCATTGAACTCGCGAATTTTTCAGGTCTCTAGTAATTACTTACAAATTGCCAGAAACTGCGTGAGATTAAACATCATATTCGTGGATAGTGTTAAAGTAATATATCTGTCACATGTGAACATTTTAATGTGATATCTACCATCTGCGAACATTTAGAAATTAAGTGGTTCCGTGTTATTAACCAACAAATGTGTATTATACTGTTGACGGTCAATTTATACATTGATAAAGATGTTGAAAAATCGCAAAAATATTTTGAGCCAACAAATTTTTTTATAACGCACTAACTAGTCTATTCTTTCATGATTGGATGAACAAGGTTTTGGCTCGGCTAAGTTGTTTTCTGACCAATTACGAACTTTCTGCTTTATAGTATCAGAATGCTCATTGGTCCAGTGAAAAGGGTTAGTATCTTCATACATCCATGACAGCCAATAAGGAAAGAAAACTGTTGGACATGTGTACAGTATGTTGAATCCTATCAAACAGTCAACTTTTGTCGCGATAAATCCACCATCTCTATCAATTGAACACTTCTGAAACCAACCTTTGCAAAATTCCGCTGCGCTATCTGCATATATTTTAAACGGGCGCACTAACTTGCGTGCTCCCAGTTAAGTTGGTAACGACAGAGGGAAAGTAGTTCCACATCTTAACGTTGAAATAAAACTGGTAGCTAAACACTTGCGAGTACTGAAATGATTTCTCTTGTTTTCTGTCTGATAATTGGCAAATTTATCAAATGTTTTCTTTCCTAATAATTTCCTCAGTTTCACTTCACCAACGCATGAATAAAGCGATACGGCCCCTGGAAATGTTAATTTTACTTATGGTTGGAGAACACACGATGTGCATACAAGTATGTCTTAAAGAGGACGTTAAAAAATGCTCAGTTTACCGTGAATAGCCTAAACCCATGGGTTTATACCGAATTTTATGACGTAATAATCACGTACACTGAGAAAAGGGTTTTGTTGAAACAAACAAAGTTGGTTTGACACAACCAGGTTAGTTATTTGTATAGGGGAAATTAAATATTTTGTTTTTGTAACCAAATTATTTTATTGTTCTTGTTTGGTTTCCCCAAACTAAGATTTGGTTGTTGCAACTAAATAATTGTCCAGCTCTACGTGCATTAAATTGTTTCGATTTTAAATAAAAAACAATTGCAAGTCTGACCGAGATTCGAAGCTAGATCGTCTGCGTCTGAGCGCTGCGCAGTGGCAACCTCAGCGGAAGTGACTGCGTATAAAATTGGAATGTTTTTTAATACACACAATTCAAATATAGGACAACGTATAATTAGGGCCAGAGACTTTTCGCGTAAAAATCGGAGCACACAGTAGACTTCAATACTATATACACACCTCAGCTGTTGTTATACCTCCATTGGCTGTTGGTGCCGTGTCCGTCTTCGACCAAGCCACTCAGGACTAAGTAACTCCGACACTGAACCTTCGTGATTCGTGCGCAAACGTTTAACACGGGCCAGAACATTTTTTTTAGCCAATCAAAGAAGTTGGACGACCCTACAGTGCTTTGGACTGTATCTTGTCTCGAAATCTTTTCGCGAAATATCACTGCCCCTATGAATAATGTTTCTTGTGTGTAGATTCAAATGGAGTTCGCGATAAACATTAGCTCGAACTAGATCAGTTTGGAAGCATGATACTTAGAATTGAAAAAAAAGAAGAAATGTTCGTTGATGAAGCGGTAAACTGTTCCCTGTTGATTTATTGCCGTTTATTATACAATATCGGCATACAAAAACATTTATCACTCGCGGCAGTAGAAAGAACAAGAAAGAGATAGAATCGCAGAGTGTTATTGCACTTGAATAACTTGCTCGCTGCTAGGACAGTGACTCTAAGAAGACGGGAGATATACACTACTTTCTCTCCCGGCTTCCTGACCACTCCTCACACCGGCGGAAATAAATCTAATAGATTTAAGGTTATTCCAAAATTATCTAAGAAGGTTGAAGTCACTGGCGCTGCCGGCGTGAGTTATGATGGCCACTCGCTGCTCCTCTCTAGGCGATCGCTTCTCGACTTCTGCTACTTCTCTTGACTTCCTGTCATTGCTGCGCGACGCCGCCGGTTTACGTCAGTGGGACGCTACTCCCTCAGTACGAGCCCTTGTGAGGTTTCTTGTCCTCCCGTTTGTCAAGTATTTCTAGAGCCCAGGTTGGGGACAGCTAGCCCATCCCGCCTGGCTGTTGATCAAATTGTTTTATCTGTGGCAAGCCAGCAGTCTTGTTTTGTTTAAGGACCCCTGGGTAGCGCCAGGGGTCCTCTCCTTCCCTGCCTGTGGCGAGGAAGAAGAGGAATGGTTCCTATAAACGCAGAATTTTTTTAAAATGCAGGGCGGGTTTGTTAAGAACCGCCGCGAAGACATGAGTACTTCGTACTGCTGCGTGGCGGGGGTCGCGTCTGCTCTAAATACTGATTGGAAGTTTCGTCAACCGAACTACTACCCAATCGTGGCATCGCGTGGTGCGGTAGTGTCTAAAAATAGCACACAAACGCGGACGTGGCTCTGGGAACGTCGTATTATATTCGCGTGGCGGGTCACGTCAGCCAAATGCGACCACCTGCACTTTCTTTATTTCACCACGTCTCGCAACACGACAGCCACGTGTCACGCTTGCTGACCCAGTGGAAAAGTGCAATGCTATCTTATG
Source organism: Clitarchus hookeri (assembly GCA_002778355.1). Taxonomy (NCBI): domain Eukaryota; kingdom Metazoa; phylum Arthropoda; class Insecta; order Phasmatodea; family Phasmatidae; genus Clitarchus; species Clitarchus hookeri. Next base: position 253,382 of record NQII01001894.1, on the reverse strand, counting down.
ACTAGAGACCCGGGAATTTCGCGAGTTCATTTGAGGACGAGCTAGACTTCAGACACATGTATACTCCTGTTATGTTTGCAAAATAGACGACCGTTTATTAGACGCGCCCAGGTAAACTCTGAGCCAATAACAGACCCGCAAGGAAACATGCATCGAATCCCATAGCACCTAGTCTGAGATCAAACTGACGTTACACTGGGGCAGCAGCCAATGAGAAGAAAGCTGAAGCTCGAAAATACACAGGACTGTGTAGTCTAGCATACACGTCATTTTAAACGCGATATTTTCCTGTCCCTCGCCATAGGTCGAGCGGTAGGTCTCTGAAAACCCGCTAGTGCCGTGGAAAATAAGTAGGAACATGGGCTGATCGGTTAGGGCCCCACCAGAGGTTCTCTCTGCTGTACCGATCACATTGAGGCTGGACTCGTGCTGGTGGTGGTTAACATGCTGGAGGACGTCTGGAGAGATTCCCTCTCTTAAAGAAAGACCGGGCGGTGAGTAGCAGCCCGCTCCGGCTGTGTCCTGCACGCTGATAGAACCCCGGCCAGACCACACCATCGGTATCTGGGTACGAGGGTCTCGGAACCTTGTGCTACTGGTGTTCTCATGTGCTGTACTTGCGAATCAGGTTGGGGCTTTGGATTTGGTCAATTCGGGTGCTAAGCTGGGACATCCTGCGATGAGAGGGCGTGGTCCCTCCCCCCTTTCCAAGCGGTTTGGATGGCCATAGCATCGGGATGGGCCCTGAGGCTAAGAGCGCTACAAGTACAAAGGCTGAGAAGCCCTAACTGTACGTGCTACCTATGTATTGACAAGTGTGACGCCTCGGGCACACGGCGAGCGAGACTGTGGTGCGGTACCTGTACTGGGTACTGGCGCGGTACCTGTACTGGCGCGGCGCCACACAGCGGAGTGGACGACACGTGCTGGTCGCCGTCCAAGCCTCTCTCTCACGTCTCCCTGTTCGCCGAGAGCTGCGTCCGTCCTCCAAGTCACGCCGCCGCCGTGCCGGCCCGAGAGCTACGGCAGCCGTGGGTACAGCCCATCCACGGTTACTTCACACTTTCCTGAACCACTTCTCAAGTTCTACTTCCAGGATATTCCTCCGCCTCGTGCAAACAATGCTTAACCAAGTACACCAACGTGAGAGCGCACCGCATTCGTGAGTGAGTGAGTGAAGAGATTTGGACGGCTCTTAACAGCGAGGTCTTGAGAGCCGATGAGGGTGAGTAAGTGATGGAGCCGGAATGAAAAGGGCGGGAGAAACGGGAGATACCCGAGAAAACCCGCCGACCAGCGGGGTCGTTGTTTTGCGCGATCCCCACATGCGAAAATCCGGGAGTGGCCCGGCCGGGGATTGAACCCGGTTCGCCTTGGTGGGAGGCGAGCAGGCTAACCGCTCAGCCACCGCGGCCCCACTGCATTCATGCGCTTTCCCTTTAATAATATTTTACATAAGAACTATTTCTCACTAGTAATTTACTACACACCTATTTTATCCCGGTTTTTACTCGTATTAATTATAAATTAAATATAAATAATACATAAAATATTAGTAAATGTCGAATTCAACAGAGAAAAAAAAAGCATTTTCTTGTCAACAGAAGTACAAGACGCATGTGGTACATGACGTAATTAGGAAACAACCAAACACGTCAAAAATGATGGGGTGGTTTTTCAAAGGTTTGATTAAAAAAGTGTGAAGAAACCGCGAACAGACTATAACTTCGCAGCTCCTGAATGACGGCACAGGTTCTAGACACAGAGGACGTAATGGTACAGAGGTACTGTGATTAGAGACCTGAAAAAATTCGCGAGTTCAATGACCTGCGGGCTAGACTCTACAGTCTTATGTACAAATATGCCGACATCAACTGCACATTGGATGCTTGCTGTCACAGTGGAAGGCGACGATTGGGCCAGCGTTCTCAAGGAGGTGTCGACCAATGGCTGAAGTTTTGTTAACTCGCGTGTTTTGAATTCTAGCTGGTCCCGAAATGAATCCGCGAATTTTTCAGGTCTCTAACTGTGATACAAGTTACACACGTAACACAGTTTTGCATTGAGCTGTGCTGCCTCAGATCTCAAGCCGGGTCGCTCCACGAGGAACTTAACACTCCTTAACCTAAACACCAACATTCTACTTGCACTGAGACTTGCGCCAACACAAGCATCGTAATATTGGTAGGGCCAGTGACTTTTCGCGTTAAAATCGGAGCGCACAGTAGACTTCAATACTATATACACACCTCAGCTGTTGTTATACCTCCATTGGCTGCTGGTGCCGTGTCCGTCTTTGACCAAGCCACTCGGGACTGAGTAACTCCGACACTGAACCTTCGTGATTCGTGCGCATACGGTTAACACGGGCCAAAACATTTTTTAGTCAATCAAAGAAGCTGGGCGACCCTACAGTGCTTTGGACTGTATCTTGTCTCGAAATCTTTTCGCGAAATATCACTGCCCCTAACTATTGGCCGCCTGTCTTTGTGTGAAGAGAGTCTGTTACGTGAATCAGCCAATCAGAACAAAGTTTCTTCGATACCGACCGTCCGTGATACGCGGGCAGACTGATCAGATGCGTGGCAGTTCAAGTGATCCAATCACGAAAGTTTTTCTGAACTAAGGTGCTTTAAAACACAACTTGTCGTGAAATCTTTTCGTGAAAAACAGATGCCGCTAGTTATTATGTACTAATCGTCCACAAGGTATCAATTAATAACATTTTTATATTTAATTCATCTAACATTATTCAGTAAACATCAGGTGAAATATCAACTCAAAACACAACTGTATCATTAAAAAATTTGGGTAGACAAAATTACATAAAACCTCATTTTGTCAGTCGACAGATTACTTCTACATTTACCCAGACTAATATTTGTGTTAAAGAAATTAATACAATCATGCACCCACATAAAAAATCAACTGCTAGATTTATAAAAGTAATGGTGAACATGGGCATTGCTCAATGTAGACGCTGTCTATAGATTGCCTGAATTTGTTTTTGCAGTCTAGCTTGTCCAAAAAGAAATTCGCGAAATTTTCCAGTCCCTACTCTCAACCCGTTCAGTCCCGAATCAATTAACGAGCTCAAGTGTTGCAATAGTTGATTTTTTAACGGGTACTGCACGTGTGTCTAGTTTGTTTCCTGCACTCAATGAACGACATACTGCGTGTTCGTCGCCAACCATTCACAAATGAGAGCTGCAGGAAGTTCAAGCCAGACTACTCGCATTGAAGTAGAACAAAACACTGGCAGTAACCTGCTCGCCGGCCGGCCAACCAGCCAATAGGGAACGTTTCCCAGCGCGCCGCAGCCAATCAGACTCAAGTACCGCGATCCCAGAACCCGGCGCAGCCAACCAGAGAACTGTCACGCCCGTAAAGGAACTGCCACGTCGCCGCCGAACCCTCGTATGCCACCGAATGGCCTTTATGTCGTGCGACCGGGATCCTAGGCTCCCGTAACTCGCATGGTGTTTGTAAAGACAAATGCACCCCGACACATATCCAAATCGTTGGGTCGGTGGCGGGGTGCCGTGTGTGTGTTGGTTGTTGGGCGTCGGACCCGTATTTAGGCTGTTAAATTGTCTGCCACGTCATTTAGCTTCTGTATACTTATCTACTCTGTGTTTGCGGCCTTCCGCCGGGGGTTTCACCGCCGCCTCGCTGAAGTACTGCAGGTGGCGGCCATGAGTAACACGCTTTTTGTAACTGCCGGGATTGCGAATGACGGCAGACGTCTTCAGCGAGCCTGTGTGTGCAGTCTGCTAGCAAAATTACAGCGAACATTCTTGAAACCTCAACCTGTGCAGCAGAAAACTATTCTGTTCTGATGATAACATCGTTTCTGTCCCCCCTTCCCTCTTCACCCCTCGCATTCCAAGCCCCCTCCAACGCTGTTAGTTTCAGCGTCGCGCATAAATGCTGGACAGGTCTTTGACGAAATGTTCACTCTATGGCCACAGTCGTATGTACAAATATGCCGATGTCAGCTGCACATTGGTTGTCTGCTGTCGCAGTGGAAGACGACGATTGGGCCAGCGTTCTACAGGAAGGTGTCAAACATCGTGTGGTCCAATGGCTGAAGTTATATAAACTCATGTGTTTTGAATTCTAGCTTTTCCCAAAATGAATCAGCGAATTTTTCAGGTCTCCACTTATGAGTCGGTTCCTTTGAAACGGGAGGAGCCATTCTCAGGGACACCCGAATTTCGTGAAAAGATTTCACGACCAGTGGCATTACATAACACTTTATCTCAGATCCATCGTAGTGATTGGATGGTTTCCGTATTACATGTCTTAGCTGTCTGCGCGCGAATCCCAGACGTACAGCATTGAAGTTACCTAATTCTGATTGGCCAGTCAAGTAGGAAAATGTATTCTATCAACGACACGCCGCCGATAAGCTAAAGGAAACTGCGCGTGCGACCGTGGGCTATTGAAATCTAGCATGTGCGAAAATCTATTCGCGAAATTAACTTACGGTTTCAGGTCTTGCAAATAAAGATAATTTCGATGGGTTCTGTACTTCAGATGACAGAGCACTTGCTTCGCATACACAACCAATAAGTTGATTGCTTTGTGATAGGTGATCACTGATCAGTCACCATTCCGTCCTCGTCTGGGGTATGATGTCTTTTCGTAGGTAAACATACTGAGGGCACGTTTAATAGTTTGGTAGGTAAAAAAAAAAACAGTATTTCAAACACTCTGCAATGCAGTTCAAGCACCAGGCAGGCGGACCCCTTAACCGTTCACAAACGAGAGCAACAGAAACTTAGGCAAATCAGATTACTCTCAATGACGACGCCCGAAACACCGATCGATGATTCCTTGCTGTGTACAGCACCGGTCAAAAACATATTTTGCAACACGTCCACGATCGCGGACACGGGAACTTGGAGGGGTAAAAACTAGCCAATCACGAGGGTTACATTTCAGAATCATTTGTACTGCCACNACAATCGCGGACACGGGAACTTGGAGGGTTAAAAACTAGCCAATCTCGAGGGTTACATTTCAGAATCATTTGTACTGCCACCAAAACTAGCCAATCACGAGGGTTACATTTCAGAATCATTTGTACTGCCACCAAAACTAGCCAATCACGAGGGTTACATTTCAGAATCATTTGTACTGCCACTAAAACTGCCCCAGCGATCTAAAATGCAAAGAGTCATGGCCTTGTAAAGTACATGTACGCAATGTAACAACAGAAAGACGTATAAATATGCGGCCAAATAAAAATACTGCTGCGAAACAGTATATGCATTACGGATCCTGTTTTAAAACAAATAAATAAATCTTGCCACAAAAACAAAATAAATAGTCATATTGAGCCTGTTAAACATAAAAATTACGTGTTAATAATTATTATTTCTTCCAGTTAAAATAGCGCTATGATCGGTGATTAAAATTTTGGATTCAAGAAAATATATAACATGTTTAACGAAAATCTTGAAGGAAAACGAGACATTCAAGAAATTGAAAGAGCATATGGCAGCAATTATTTCGTTCGTATGACGACGTATAGCATTCAGTGAATTTAATTCAATAAAAAATGTAAGGTAATTTGAAGAAACATTAGATTGTGCGAAAGGGCCCGTAAGCGGCACGGATGACGTCATCTCGGGATTGGAATCCCTACGTCCGTACTAGTTTGACGGTCGAGTGCGTAACCTCCTGGCCGGTCAAGCAGCTGGCAGTTCGCTGTGACGTGTATCTGTAGCGCCATAAGTAACGCTGACGCCACTCGTATCGCTGGCCGAGTGGAATCCCCACAGCTCGCTCGACGAGTCCTATACATCATCTCCGACCAGGAAACATCTCAGACGTGTGCCCTCTGTGAACGGGGTCACGCTCTAGACCAGGAATGTCGAACTCGCGCCACCTGGCTGGTATGCTTGCGACCCCAGCTTGTTACGAACAACCATAACAGTCGATGAATTAAAAAAATTATACTTGTCAACGGTTTTTCTTCCTCCTGAAGTTGATAGGGGCCGCGGTGGCGTAGTGGTTCGACTACTCGGCTCCCGCCTAGGCGAACCGGGTTCGATTCCCGGCGGGGACGCCCCCC
>NQII01001894.1:222407-247258 GCA_002778355.1 Clitarchus hookeri | reverse complement strand
TCGTACCGGAAGATGCCGCTGGTCGGCGGGTTTTCTCGGGGATCTCCCGTTTCCCCCGCCCTTGCATTCCGGTGCTGCTCCATACTCACCTCGCTTCATCCTCATCGGCTCTCAACACCTCGATGTTAAGAGCCGCTCAAATATACTCGCTGCAGTGAGAGTTGCTTCGCCAGATTGTGAATATTTCGTGGCCAAGAAGAGGTGTCAGACTTCTAGTAGTATTTAATGTATCCGTGTATATGATTTCATAATTTCACAATTGCGTAGTGTCTGTTTTTGCATTTATTTTGATGCATTTACTATTTGTATCATATTTAGTTCTGCACGTTTAAAAAATAGTGCCACACACACACACACACACACACACACACACACACTCTCTCTCTCTCTCTCTATATATATATATATATATATATATATATATATATATGATAGCCGCATTTTATTTTCTAGTAAACGGCCCTCTACGCTCTCTATGATACATTTTACGGCCTATAACACCTTTCGAGTTACATCTCTGCTGCAGAGGGTACTACACTCCACACGCGGTGTGGTGGCTTTGCAATGTCAGGCCACGTCCACGACAGTTGTCCGCCAATCACGTGACCAACAGCCAATAAGGTGGCTAATATTTTTCCATCCGTCCGTCCGTTGGAACCTTGGCAAACTTCAACTTTNCGTGACCAACAGCCAATAAGGTGGCTAATATTTTTCCATCCGTCCGTCCGTTGGAACCTTGGCAAACTTCAACTTTTAACGAAAGGACAGGTTCGATTACACAATTGCTAGAGACCTGAAAAATTCGCGAGTTCAGTGACCTGTAGGTTAGAATTCGCAGTCTTATGTTCAAACAATCAGCTATCAACGCCTCATTGGTCGCCTGTTGCCACGGGTTATTGGCCCAGAGATCTCAAGGACGATTAAAAAAACTCGAGGACCAATTACATAAGTGACACACGTGTACACGCTCATGATTTCTAGCTTGTCCTAAAGTGANTTAAAAAAACTCGAGGACCAATTACATAAGTGACACACGTGTACACGCTCATGATTTCTAGCTTGTCCTAAAGTGAATTTGCGAATTTTTCAGGTCTCTAACAGTTGCAAGTACTCTGTGGTATGTATGAACTTACTGAACGGAAGGTTAACGTGCATATAGATAATTACAGGCAATTATAATTATTTGGTACCTCAATAAAATACTTGTAACGTGTATATATATATATATATATATATTTTTTTTATTTACTCTTTTCAGACTACGAGATTAAATAATGTAAACCAAAAGTGTATAGACACAAATTATTTCGTATATTTAAACTATCATAAATCTACTTGCAAGAAGTTTTAAATCTTTAGGTGTCAAAATTTCCGTGATAACTCGGCACAGCGTTTCGGGTGACATTCTACAGTAACATGAGTGGAAACAGCCACAGCGAGAAACTAAGAGCCAATGCTGCTGTGGTAACCAGCAGCCGACACCTGTTATATTGCTGATGCCACTTGGCAACTGCGGACATATTTTAAAGAGATGCCCTAGAGTTAGGGCCAGTGACTTTTCGCGTAAAAAATCGGAGCACACAGTAGACCTCAATACTATATACACACCTCAGCTGTTGTTCTACCTCCATTGGCTGCTGGTGCCGTGTCCGTCTTCGACCAAGCCACTCGGGACTAAGTAACTCCGACACTGAACCTTCGTGATTCGTGCGCAAACGTTTAACACGGGCCAGAACATGTTTTAGCATCTAATATAGCATCGTTTGTATGTAAAAAAAAAAAAAATTTTTTCTGTATAATTTTCTAAATAAAATCTCAGTTATTACACATTTTGAGTGTAGCAGTTTCTAGTTTAAAGTGCTCAGTTTACCGTGAACAGTGTATCAAAAACAGCTGGGACGGAAGAATACATTATGAGGACAACGAAACTGGCGCTTCTTTCTTATAACTGTCAGAAAGTGGGGTTTTTTTTTGTGGAGACAGAGTGTTCGCTCTGCGGTTTTGCGGTGCACGGACCAGTTTCCGAGATGAAGTGTTCTGCTGTTTTAAAACGTGCCGAGGTAAATGTACCACAAACAGGCTCATTAAGGAAGGTATTATTTAGCTATTTTGCTGTGTCGCGCTGCGCCTTCGAAGTTGATTGCAGATGTTCAGAAACTGAATTACTTCGATAAATTATTTTATTACGGAAATGATTTATTCGTTATATTCCAGAAAAAAAAAACTCGTTCTTGAGCATTGAGAATGCACATAAATCTACAAGAATAAATGTCTTGTATTGCATTCAGAACTCACCTCCTTTAGACAAACGGCAGTGACATATCCCATATATGGACGCTTCCCCTCCTCATTCCAACAAATCTAACACACTGCGTCTCATTTTGGCATGGCAATCGCAATAGTTAGCGCTTTGGCTCCTAGAGTGTACTGATTGCACCAATGATCACTCATTAACTGTGCACTTGGCGTGTAAAGCTTTACCTTGAAACCAATAGGAAAGTCGGAGGTCCAAGGTGGGTAAGGCGTATTTCAGCGCATAGTTCCCTCCATACGCCCAGCTATCGCTGATTTTTTGGTATTGGGCAAAAACGGCCGTGATTGGGGCCATTGTTGACTCCGCCGCTAATTGCTAACCTGAACTACGGAGGGAGAGGGAAAACCGGCATAGACACCGTGAAAACCCACCAACATAAATAAATGCATCATTTCATGCAATTTACGAGGTCTAGCAAAAGTGTTTCTACTAGAGCAGCGGGAAAGAATACTCTTTACTAGAGGGTGTTTGCAACACTAGAAGAGAAAGTTTGGTAGGCTGAGCTTTCTTCAATTGTTGGTTGCGCGGGACTTTAATTTATACTAGGGGGTTCGGAGGTGCCACACCCCGTTTGCAGAAAAGTATGGGGGTTGCTCAACTGAATATTTGCCTAGTTGCGCATTTCTTCTCCCGAATCCCCAGTAGACACTTGAAACAAACGAGAGGCGAGAGAATGGTGCAGGTTTCGAGTTTATGACGATTGTCACCTAGTTGTCCCTCCTCCCTTGACCTCTTCCTCTATCTCGGTTATTTCGAAGCAGTGACCTCTGTCTCTGATGGAGTGCAGTGGAGATATTTGTGCTGCTCTTAACACCGGGGTCTTGGAAGCNAGAAGCAGTGACCTCTGTCTCTGATGGAGTGCAGTGGAGATATTTGTGCTGCTCTTAACACCGGGGTCTTGGAAGCCGATAAGGGTGAAGCGTGGTATGGCGCAGCGCCGGAATGCAAGGGACGGGGAAACGGGAAATCCCCGAGAAAACCCGCCGAACAGCGGCATCGTCCGGCGCGATTCCCATGAGCGAAAATCCGGGAGTGGGCCGGCCGGGAGGCGAGCAGGCTGACCGCCCAGCCACCGCGGCCCCCTGGGAAACTACACGGCCAGCCAAGCGTCTCGCGCCCCTTAGCCTCGATGGAATACGCGCAGGTTCGCGACGAAGCCAGGCCGTCCATGCGAGCGCCGCTTACTGGAACANATCGTCCGGCGCGATTCCCATGAGCGAAAATCCGGGAGTGGGCCGGCCGGGAGGCGAGCAGGCTGACCGCCCAGCCACCGCGGCCCCCTGGGAAACTACACGGCCAGCCAAGCGTCTCGCGCCCCTTAGCCTCGATGGAATACGCGCAGGTTCGCGACGAAGCCAGGCCGTCCATGCGAGCGCCGCTTACTGGAACATTCCCCCGGCATCTGCTCCGCAACCGGTGTGGCGCGACCCACCCACCCAGAGGCGAACCCTGTCTCCCGGGTTTCCGCCGTGGCTGGTCCGTCGAGCGCGGCCGCTGCTGCGCCTGAGCACGAGTACCGTCACCCACGGAAGTCGTCGTACGCCGAACGTGCTGCCAGGAGTGTCAGCCGCAGGGCTCCGACTAAATTAGTGATCGATTTAGCGTATTGCTAGAGACCTGAGAAATTCGCGTTTTCCATTCGGGAGAAGCTAGAATTCAAAACCCCGTACGTTTGTATTGCTAATGCTATTGGTCCATCTGTTAAATTACACCTCCTGGACAACTCTGAGCCAATAATAAATACACTGTAAAATACAGACCGAGTCACCTTCTTCCGCTAATACAACAAGCAACCAATGAACAGTGATATCTGCATAATTTTTGCATACGAAAATGGAGTATAGCCTACAAGTCATCGAACTCCCGAATTTTTTCAGGTCTCTACGTATTGCGTATTATTTTCTTTCCAGAAAAATTCTTTGAACACTAAATTTTTTTTTGTATTTTTACAAGGAATTTTTTGGAAACTAGTTGCAAAAGACATTTTCGTAACACTACAAATAAATTAAAGTAAATTTCATAACACCTTAATGTGGAATGTGTAAAACTAATGTTGAATTTTAACAAGCAAGTGTTGTAGGCTTGAAATTTTGAACAAACTTCTAGCTCCATAAACAATTTTGTATGTTTTCTAAAAAATTGTTTGTAAATATACAATATCTCGGCTGCAGAGTTACAAGAAATCCTTTGTAAAACGTGCAGAACTTTTTCTTACTGTGTAGTAAACCGCGCTACAGCCTCTTTTTTTTTTTTTTTTGGCAAAGGGAATTAATTGACGTTTCTAACCAGAAACTCCCGGCTGTTATTGGGCCACCTTCAGAACAGTATTTCAAATGTAGAAGTGTTATTATTTTCCGTTACAAACAATAAAATGTCGGATTCAGCAGTCATATGTAAGTAAAGGCTGTTCGCGATAAAGTGAGCACTTTTGAAATCAACTTTAGGAACAAGCCACTGCTCTTACCTGCATGCATTTTAACGTACTCACTGAGTGCCATGCGCCCGGTAAAGTTGGTAACGATGGAGGGAAAGTAGTTCCATATCTTAACGTCGTTTAAAAAGGGCTAGGTCACCATTTGTGATAACATGAATTATTTCCTTCTCTTTTTGTTTTTTTTTAATGCATCGACGCGTAAAATTGAGCAGATTTCTAGAATACTCACTTTTATAATAATTTCGCAGATTCGTTTGTCTGGCGCATGACTAAAGTTATAATGCCCATGGCAATCATAATTTTACACAAGTCGAAATAATACACAATGTGTATAGAATTAGATCTTAGGCAGGGTTTTTCAAAAGCGCTCAGTTTACCATGAACAGCCTACAGAAGCTATTTCGTTCCACACAGTTACCGGTTATGACTGGTTCACGTGTACGCCGATCACGCCGAACAGACAGAGCTGAAAACTAGAACAGCCAATCAGAAATTGTCCTCGTTTACCTCACGAGCCACGTCGAAATTTTTGCTCGCGGAAGGAGCGCAGCTCGCCGATATTTCCCAGAATTCAGTTTATCCGCATATTTTATATGTAATGATAAATTCTTGGATAATAAACGTACTCGTGTATTGGTGAAATAATATATAATTGTTTAAAATATGTATTTAAAACGGAAAACGTGAACGTTAATGTTTATTTTATTAAACACGTGCACTGAATAATTGTTAGAAACCCGGAAATATCGCGGATTCACTTGGCAACACGCTAGACTCCACAATCCTATATGTACTCAAGCCTTAGTTAATTGTTTATTGGCTGTTGATCCACTTTTGCCCAGGATCAGGTAGCGCGGGATTAGACCCCTGTTTTCTTGCAGGGTAGTTATTGGCTTAAATTCGCGCAGGGCGTGGCTTACAAACTGCGGGCCAACGGAAAAGGAAGTCAAATGCATGCGCGTTTGAAGTCTCTAACTTGTCCTCAAATGAATTCGCGAGATCTCCATTTCTCTAGTAATTGTAGTTTGGAAACGGAACCTATAGACGTAGCACTGAAATATACAACAAAATTACAGTCTCTCTTGAAAGTCGTTTATTAAAAATTCGTACCACAATGAAATTAATGAAAGGATGTAGAAAGAAGACAATGTCTAGTTTGTTGTCCATTACTTATTTAGGAATCCTTGGTAATAAATATAAACAACCGAACAGTAAAATTGTAACACATAAAAATGCGCTTATAGGCAATTCCAAGGTAAACTGATCACTTTTTGAAGCCCTCTCATTTGGATAGTTGTGAAAAAGTATATTTTATTTTAGCCTTATACGTAGGGGCAGTGATATTTCGCGAAAAGATTTCGAGACAAGAGACAGTCCGAAGCACTGTAGGGTCGTCCAGCTTCTTTGATTGGCTAAAAAATGTTCTGGCCCGTGTTAACCGCTTGCGCACGAATCACGAAGGTTCAGTGTCGGAGTTACTTAGTCCTGAGTGGCTTGGTCAAAGACGGACACGGCACCAGCAGCCAATGGAGGTATAACAACAGCTGAGGTGTGTATATAGTATTGAAGTCTACTGTGTTCTCCGATTTTTACGCGAAAAGTCACTGGCCCTACTTATACGTTGTCCGGTGAAATATATACACTGTGTTTATTACTTACATGGCAATATTTATTTTAAAAGTGGTAGAAGGATAAAACGTGACTGATAGGAAAAAAGTAACCAGGGCCTCAAAAGTACTCTATTTACCGTGAACAGCGTGTTTGGCGTAAACGGCGTAAATGTGTATCAAGTGTTAGGCCCGTTACAGAGCCGCGCACAGCCAATCAGTGAGTGGGTATGCCTACATCAAATAACCGCCGCGCCGTTTCACTTCGAATCGTGCTGGATGATGCCGCTGGTCGCCGAGTTTTCNTGTTTATTACTTACATGGCAATATTTATTTTAAAAGTGGTAGAAGGATAAAACGTGACTGATAGGAAAAAAGTAACTAGGGCCTCAAAAGTACTCTATTTACCGTGAACAGCGTGTTTGGCGTAAACGGCGTAAATGTGTATAAAGTGTTAGGCCCGTTACAGAGCCGCGCACAGCCAATCAGTGAGTGGGTATGCCTACATCAAATAACCGCCGCGCCGTTTCACTTCGAATCGTGCCGGATGATGCCGCTGGTCGGCGAGTTTTCTCGGGGATATCCCATTTCCCCTGCTCTTGCATTCCGGCGCTGCTCCATGCTCACTTCACCCTCATCGGCTCTCATGACCTCGATGTTAAGAGCCGCCTAAATCTCTCTCTCTCTCCTCCCACCATTTCGCCTCTATATGCTTACCTGTTCTGTGGTTCGGGTTTTAACTATCGCTGTTCAGGTCTCACCGCTTCATGGCTTGCAAGACGAAGACTGTCTCGCCGATTTGACCTTCCGTGGCTGAAGGAGAGGAGGACAAAGAAGAGAGAAAGTATACCCTGGTTTCTGAGGAATCGGTGGCGCGATAGAAATCCCAAAGGTCAGTATTGCATCGCATCACTGCCGTAGACTTTCCAGACTGGAGAGTGTGTTAGCGAGGAAAAAAAAATGACATTCAACATTTTCCCTTCGTGGAATAGACTCTTCAATTATCCACCGATCGTCGGATCAATATATGACTTGGTACAATTGAAATGGATCCAAAAGTCAAGTTATAGTTGGAGAATCGGATTTTTACCGAGTTCATGAGGTGCTATGCTAGACCTGTAGGGGCTTCTCAATTAATTTCCTCATCAGACCACTTTGAAATAAGTGCAAATTTGTAATGTTTCGCGGGCCACACTTAACGATAGCAAAGTCTTAGATGCCTTTCTTTACTTATGAATCTGTTGTGAACAGTAGCACTTTCTGTTCTTNCACTTAACGATAGCAAAGTCTTAGATGCCTTTCTTTACTTATGAATCTGTTGTGAACAGTAGCACTTTCTGTTCTTTACTTGTGTTAAATTAAGTAACTATCATTGAAAAATATGTACTTACTCCAACAAAAAATAACTGGATAAGTGTGGCATGATCAACAATAAACTTCTTTATGCATAACCAAGTATTTGGTCCGCGGGTCAGTATTACGAGTCTGGCCGGCCCATAACTGAATGTCCCTGCCGTTTGTGATTGGGCCACTCGTTCCCTGACACCGCGTACAGGATTGTGAACCAGTAAGACACGTGTATAGTCCATTCGCGGGTTACTTACAAATTTTGTGAAGCCCTGCTAAAGTTCTACTTTCAGGATATTACTCCGCCTCATCCAAACAAAGCCTAGCCAAGTCTAGAAAATAACACCGAAGGGACAACGTATTATACTAAGTGCGCACTAAGTTTAATGATATTTTGCATAATAACTATTTCTTGCTAGGCATAACTGAATAACCTAATTTCTCTCTGTTTTATTCATATTACCGTTATAACATATTTATGGAATATTATAAATTACAGATAAAAATACGTAAAAGTTCAGTTTACCCGAAGGTAATATACTTTATGGATACAGAAGTGTAAAAGCTTTTGAAAACCCTGCTTAAGATCTATTTTTTTCCAAATTGTGTATACTTCCACCATATGGAAAATTAACATTGCCTTGGGCCTCGTCACTTTATTCATACGTCGGTCAAGTAAAAATCTAAAATTATTGTAAAAGTAAAATTTTTACGAATGTGCTTACTATTTCACTTAAATGCATTAAAAATATATAATGATAAATAAATAATTTTAGTTATCATAAATTAGTACCTAAAATTTTTATTTTAACGTTAAGACGTGGAACTACTTTCTATCAGTTGTTACCAACTTTACAGGGCGCATGAACGTCAGTTAACCCATTAAAATATGTGCAGTTAAGTGCAGTGGTATTTCTCATAGGTTGATTTCAAAAAAGCTCTAAGATAATCGTGAACATCCTATTACTGGTTAACCCGTCCCCAGCCCCCTGGTACTTACCTGCTCTGCTGTCTGAGGTAGGCGTCGTCGGAACGGGAGGTGGGATGCGCCGCGGTGCTTTGTCCGGGAGCCGGGGAGAATGTGTGATGTGACTGCTAGTGTGGCGGGGAGGGAGGCAGCAGTCTTTGTGAGTCGCCGGCGGCTGTGGTCGTCATGTGGCGCAGGGTGAACGACCCCGCCGCCGCCGTCGCAGACCTTGAACTGACCACAGCACGGCGGGCCCGCCTGGTCGAGGACTAGCCCCCTGGATCGATGCCACTCCGCTTCTCTCTTCAGCTAATTGTTCATCCCTGCCACAGCTCAGTGGCGGATCTGGAAACCTTTTTCTGTAGGCTGACTAGATTTTTGACAGTTATGATGGTAGTAGTTAGAAATAACCGGTTCTGCCGCACCTGGCGTCCTGGCGGGGAAGAGCTGACGGCCATCTTAGATGACGTCATGCAGCCATCCCCCCCCGGAGTGTCCCTTTCCCCCTAAAAACTGTTAAAGTCGCAAGAATTTTCCTCAACATTTCCTGAATTTCCCTCTAAACTGGCAAAATTATTCACAAAGAATGTATTTTGCACAATGTGGCTGATTTTTGCACAATTTCCGCCGATGATCTCACAATGTGGCTAAGTGACTCCTTTTTGGGGAGTGAGGAGTGGAGGGGTTACCCTAACATTCATGCTCTATCATTCCATGCCAGCACCATCCTTCTTGCCTAAAGAATATTCGAGTTCAATGCTCAATCATGCAACTTCTCTCATCATACCCTATCATTCCTCCTTGGTTTTCTCATATTCATTCTCGCATTCTTTCACCTGGCGTCCTTGCGAGGACAAGTCTCATGCTCTATCATTCCAAGTTGGTTTTCTCATATTCCTCCTGGTCACCTTTCACCTGGCATCCTGGCGGGGACGAGTCTCATGCTCTGTTATACACCCAGCGCGACACGGAGCGAGGCCTGAGTCGCACCGCGCGCACACACCAAGTACGCCCTAAGCCCAATTATAAGCATAGTTGGTTGTAATTTCCGAACCGTTTCAGATACGGCTACAAAAGTCATAATATATGCAACACCCCAGGCTACAAAAAGGACCACAAGGTCATAAATGCCCAAAGTGCACTTATAAGCACAGTTATCTGTTATTTCCGAACCGTGTAAGACATAGTCACTAAATTCATAACATAGGTATCACCCCCGATCGCTAAAAGGACAGCAGGGTCAAGTATGCCTTGAGTGCGCTAAGTATAGTTAGCTATAATTTCCGAACCGTACCCCCCGACAGTGGAAAGGGCCGCAGGGTCAAGTATGCCCTATGTACACTTATAAGAATAGTTGGCTGTAATTCCCGAACCATTCATGATATAGTCAACAAATTCATAACATAGGCATCACTTCCGGCAACGAAAAGGACCGCATGGTCAAGTAAGCCCTAAACTCACTTATAAGCATAGTTGGCTGAAATTTACTATCCGTTTAAGATACAACCACCAAATTCAAAACCTAGGCATCACCCCCACAACGAAAAGGACTGCAGGGTCAAGTATACCCTAAGTGCTCTTATAAGCATAGATGACTGTAATTTCCGAACCATTTAAAATACAATCACACAAATTCATAACATAGGAATCACCCCCAATGACAAAAATGGCCACAGGGTCAAGTATGTCCTAAGTGCACTTATCAAAATAGTTTGCTGTAATTTCAGAACCGTTTAAGATACAGCCACCAAATTCATAACATAGGCATCGCCATTGATGCTGAATAGGACGGTAGAGACAATTAGACCTTCAGCCCCCTATAAGCATAGTCGGCTGTAATTTCCGAACCACGTAAGATACAGCCACCAAATTCTTAACACATCACCCCCGACGACGAAAAGGACTGCAGGGTCAAGTATGCCTTAAGCCCTCTTATAAGCATAGTTGGATGTTATTTCCAACCATTTTAAGATACAGGTACCAAATTCATAACATAGGTATCATCCCCCACGACGGAAAGGACNGATGTTATTTCCAACCATTTTAAGATACAGGTACCAAATTCATAACATAGGTATCATCCCCCACGACGGAAAGGACCGCACGATCAAGTAGGCCCTAAACCCAATTATAAGCATACTTGGTTATACACTGGAGAGCCAAAAAAACTGGTACAGGTGTGCGTATGCAAATAACAGAGGTATGCTTGGTTAGTCTCATTGCGCTACGCGTCGGCAGCGCCTATATAAGACAACAAGTGTCTGGCAAAGATGCTAGATCTATTACTGCTGCTACAATGGCAGGTTATCAAGATTTAAGTGAGTTTGAACGTGGTGTTATAGTCGGCGCACGAGAGATGGGACATAGCATCTCCGAGGTAGCGATAACATTTGGATTTTCGCGTACGACCATTTGACGAGTGTACCGTGAATATCAGGAATCCGGTAAAACATCAAATCTTCGACATCGCTGCGGTCGGAAAAAGATCGTGAACGAACGTGACAAACGACGACTGACGAGAATCATTAAACGTGACAGACGTGCAACCCTTTCTCAAATTGGCGCAGATTTCAATGCTGGGGCATCAACAAGAGCCAGCGTGCGAACTATTCGACGGACCATCATTGACGTGGGCTTTCGGAGCCGAAGGCCCACTCGTGTACTGTTGTTGACTGCACGACACAAAGCTTTACGCCTCGCCTGGGCCCGCCAACACCGCCATTCGACTGTTGATGACTGAAAACACGTTGCCTGGTCTGACGAGTCTCGTTTCCAATTGTATCGGGTGGATGGACGTGTACTGGTATGGAGATATCCTCATGAATCCATGGACCCTACATGTCAACAGGGGGATGTTCAAGCTGGTGGGGGCTCTGTNTGGTATGGAGATATCCTCATGAATCCATGGACCCTACATGTCAACAGGGGGATGTTCAAGCTGGTGGGGGCTCTGTCATGGTATGGGGCGTTTGCAGTTGGCGTGAAATGGGACCCCTGACACGTCTAGATACGACTCTGACAGATGACAGATACGTAACATCCTGTCCGATCACCTGCACCCATTCATGTCCATTGTNCGTCTAGATACGACTCTGACAGATGACAGATACGTAACATCCTGTCCGATCACCTGCACCCATTCATGTCCATTGTCCATTCCGACGGACGTGGATAATTCGAGCAGGACAATGCGACACCCCACACGTCAAGAGTTGTTACCGGGTGACTTCAGGAACACTCTTCTGACTTTAGACACTTCCATTGGCCACTTAAATCACCAAACATTAACATTATTGAACATATCTGGGATGCCTTGCAACGTGCTGTTCAGAAGAGATCTCCACCGCCTCACACTCCTATGGATTTGTGGACTGCCCTGCAGGATTCATGGTGTGAATTACCTCCTGCATACCTTCAGACATTAGTCGAGTCCATGCCACGTCGTCTTGCGGCACTTCTGCGTGCTCGCGGGGGCTCTACACGATATTAGGCAGGTGTACCAGTTTTTTTTGGTTCTTTAGTGTAATTTCCGAACCATTATAGGTATAGTCACCAAATTCATAACATAGTCGTCGCCGCCGACTATTAACAGGGCCGCAGGGTCAAGCACGCCCTAAGCCCACTTATAAGCATAGTTTCCCGTCATTTCCCACCCACCGAAGCTACAGACTTCAAATTCATATCGTAAACATATCAGAACGTGTGAAGAAACCGCGAACAGACTATAGTCGTTGCACGACCGGTCTGGGCCGTATCNTATCGTAAACATATCAGAACGTGTGAAGAAACCGCGAACAGACTATAGTCGTTGCACGACCGGTCTGGGCCGTATCGACACGGCCATACAAGATGTGTGCCTCCGAGTATAGAGTCGAGCCTAGTACGGCCTTGAGCGCCAGGTGTGTGGAATCATCGGAACGACGAGAGGCGACCAAGTGTCCAGCGAGTCTATATTCTACTCGCGGTTTCTTCAAACCTCTCTGTACCGCGCGGCAGTTCTGTTCGCCTTCGTGATATGCAACTTGCTGTNTATCGTAAACATATCAGAACGTGTGAAGAAACCGCGAACAGACTATAGTCGTTGCACGACCGGTCTGGGCCGTATCAACACGGCCATACAAGATGTGTGCCTCCGAGTATAGAGTCGAGCCTAGTACGGCCTTGAGCGCCAGGTGTGTGGAATCATCGGAACGACGAGAGGCGACCAAGTGTCCAGCGAGTCTATAGTCTACTCGCGGTTTCTTCAAACCTCTCTGTACCGCGCGGCAGTTCTGTTCGCCTTCGTGATATGCAACTTGCTGTGCGCGCACGCACTTGAAGTTGCAGACTCGACCTTGCTCAAGGTGATGGGATGGAGGCGGGGAAGGTCTAGCGAGCCAATCACAGGGAAGCAACAGTGTTACCGATGCCTACTGTATAGTTTGTTCGCGTGTAAAGCGAACACGCCAGTCTTGCGGGAGGTATTCACTACATAATAATAAACATAGAAAGTTAAGTAATATTATTTACACAGTAACTTACAAAGCCATGACCATTTAAATTTGATTTTTATCTTTTATTAATTTTGCTGCAATATAACTTAATAACTTTAACTCTAATTATAACTTTAAATTTAAAAATAATAAATTAAGCCAGTTTTTGATTCGGTATGGCTTACCAAATAGAATACCTTAGATTTAAACAAAAAAAAAATGTTCGAGTAAAAACGTCCTACTATTCACAGGGAAGTCCGAGAAATTATTGATAACTTTACTATGTTTTTTGATGACGAGGAAGTTTCTGTAAAACATAGTTATCGCATTGAAAATGCCACGAAATGAGCAGCAGCAGCAACAGGAAAATCGGCGGCGAAAAATATGTAATATACGTAAGGAAATAAGTGTATCAAAACTAACAGATAAAAAAAAANACAGGAAAATCGGCGGCGAAAAATATGTAATATACGTAAGGAAATAAGTGTATCAAAACTAACAGATAAAAAAAAATATTCCCTAGGAAAAAAAAAACTAAATACACGTAGCAGGAAAAAATAGTTTGAAATGACTTCGATTNTAAAAAAAAATATTCCCTAGGAAAAAAAAAACTAAATACACGTAGCAGGAAAAAATAGTTTGAAATGACTTCGATTTGTGCGCTGTTCGATGCACAATTCAAAACTTTTATGCTCACAGAAAAGTAGTGCCTGCGTAAAAAAAGTTACTGTCTGTACTACGAAAATGTCTAAAGCAGAACTATTTTGCGTTGTTAAATGTCGACGCCAGCTCCCAAGTATTATGCAGTGTTCTGCCACGGAGTAGTCAGGCTTCTATAATGTCACTGTAATTTGAATACCTTGGAATATATCTGGAACACTGTCGAGTCTCGTGTAGCTAATAAAACTGTATCGCAAAGAGCCGACCAGATAAAAGCCTTTACAGNATCTGGAACACTGTCGAGTCTCGTGTAGCTAATAAAACTGTATCGCAAAGAGCCGACCAGATAAAAGCCTTTACAGCCGAGGCTATATATAAACAGTATTTCAGAAAAAAGATAAGAAATCGGGCGTGTCACGTGTATACAGAGAAGAAACAGAATGTTGGCAGAACAATCGTCGCATGAAAGAATAAATGTAAAAATTTGTAATAATTGTGGGTGGTGACAGCGATGGTGGCATGATGGCAGTTAAAGTGGTAGCAGTTGTGGTGAATAACTTATGGTGCTCTTTCAGGGGTCGAAGAACTTGCATAGGAAACGGCATGTTTTAAACGACGGTGATTTGATTAACAGTGAACACATAAGTTTTAGTGGTGTTAGGAGCGATGTGTAACCCAATGTGCATGTTTTCAAGTTGCGTATGTTGAGGCGTCTTATTATGTNTTTAGTGGTGTTAGGAGCGATGTGTAACCCAATGTGCATGTTTTCAAGTTGCGTATGTTGAGGCGTCTTATTATGTAAAACAGTTCTCGCTTTTGGGAGACGAATTCCACGCAACATTTCTGAACAGGCGTGCCTTTATTAATATCATCTTCCTTGTGACAGCAGTTTCAGTCATGTTTCTGTGGTTCCAGTTATGCTCCTATCGATTATTTTAGCCCCAATAAAATGTTTGTACCATTTTCAAGAAATGTTTTTAATCCTATTTTCATACATGGCAGTTTCTGCATTTTAAAACATCATAATTTAAAAATAAAACGTGATAACAAGGGTTAAAAAAATAGAGATGGTGTATACTTTGACCGAAATTTATTGTTGATATAAAGTCATTTTTACTGCGAATAATTTTCGTATGTCCGTCAAATGAAGTCAAATGAATGTTTACTGTGCATATTCTTAATTATGCTTTAGATTTGTAGCTTTTCCTCTCTCGTATTTATTGCTTAACACCAGACAGATGTTGTCCTGTCCCTCCAACAAATCTATCTTTATTCACTGAAAATTTTAAAATGGTATTTTTATATAATATTTTATTCGCCTCGAACGCACCTTATTACAGATGTCACTGTACTGTGTCTGTACACTCGGGGAGCATTATACCACTGACAACTTGTGGGCCATAAGATAAATGATAGGGAAACCACACCACCGTCTTCTACGGTCCGTAGTAGTTTCTCTCGAGTGTACGTGTCTTCCCCGCCGNAAATGATAGGGAAACCACACCACCGTCTTCTACGGTCCGTAGTAGTTTCTCTCGAGTGTACGTGTCTTCCCCGCCGCGCGTCGCGCGAGAAGGGGAACAGCTGCACCTTCCCCTCACGGGACCGTGCATTAACTTGGTCGCACAGTACTTACCTTTAATTTAAATTAAAAAGACTAGACGAATTTTCCTATCATTTTGTCACTGGGGTTTATTGAAATTTGTAGCAACGTACTCGTTTGCAAAAGAAAAGCTACTGTTTTGTGAGAACTAAATTTAACTACTAGGCGTTGAATTTAGGTCGATAAATAATATCCACGCATTTCAGNAAATGATAGGGAAACCACACCACCGTCTTCTACGGTCCGTAGTAGTTTCTCTCGAGTGTACGTGTCTTCCCCGCCGTGCGTCGCGCGACAAGTGGAAGAACTGCCTGCACCTTCTCCTCACGGGACCGTGCATTAACTTGGTCGCACAGTACTTACCTTTAATTTAAATTTAAAAGACTAGACGAATTTTCCTATCATTTTGTCACTGGGGTTTATTGAAATTTGTATCAACTTACTCGTTTGCAAAAAAAAAAACTACTGTTTTGTGAAAGGAAAANATTTTCCTATCATTTTGTCACTGGGGTTTATTGAAATTTGTAGCAACGTACTCGTTTGCAAAAGAAAAGCTACTGTTTTGTGAGAACTAAATTTAACTACTAGGCGTTGAATTTAGGTCGATAAATAATATCCACGCATTTCAGCCTTTCGGTCAAACGGGACCGACTCATATAAAGGACAAACACTGCCTTATTTTTAAAGTAGCACACACATAGGCCTACATTCCTTATTCAGTATCTTAGCCGGGGATCCTTCGTTCCGCAATGCGCAGTGCAACCAAGGCTACCCCGCTTAAAGCTGCTCATGATGCATATGCGACAACGAATATCATATTCAAAATATTGTTTAAATACTCTGTAGAGGTCGAGGCAGGCGATTAAATTACAACTTAAAAACTTGTCTCTACCACTTGCGAATGCAAGACCAGCAGGATATTTAATGGCAGTTTACTGGTACAGTAATACTCTCGCCAAAGTTTTGATCGAGTCACTGAAAAAAAGTCTCGATCTTTCCCAGACTTTGAATTAGTTATAAACCAACTTTCATCTCGAACACTCCGAGGAACGCCCTTGTAATCTCCATCGCTCTCCCTTCTCGGAAGGAATAAGGGGGAAAGGAAAGGGATTTAGGAAAATGCCCTCCTGCATGACCGGATCCGCCTGGATTCAAGACACGCGGTTTCATTATTCTCTAGAAGTAGCTCTCTTGGAGCAACTTGGCAATAAAGTGAAGTATACGACTAGAGGTAGTGTTTCTGGCGAAGTGTACTGTCTATACAGAGCTGAAACAGCCGCTTACACTGCGAGAAGCCAGCAAAATGGCGTCACTGCCAAGCAAACGTGGAGAGGAACGCCGTTCGCCAATCAACGCCTGGTATCCTACCCGTCAGATAGCAGCTCTGCCAACAGGGTACCTCCCGCAGCACGCAGTAACCAATCAGGCACAAGGCCCGTTTCCCAGAGCCTCGCGCAGCGAACCTGAGAACGGGTACGCCCACATCAGAGTAACCCCCACGCCATTCCGTCTCTATGTTCTTATCTGCTGTGTAACTGGAAGTGATAAGTGGTAGTAAGTGCTTCTCCAACAAGTTGAAATTACGATGAGCTACAACGCATAAATGTTTTCCTCTCTATCAGTTTTTTCTGAAACCAACGTCATTAAAATACACGCAATAATGAATTATACGCGGAATAATATTATGCATTATTGATTATCAGAGTGTGTATGACAATGAAGATATGCACGAATTAATTTCATAATTCTGTCCTGAGAAAACTATGATATTCTACAATATTTCGGCAATTATTGTGTTATATATGAATGAAATATAACTGGTAATGTATTTACGAGTAAATTTATTAAATTTATTGGGGCCGGGCTTTCATCTAGTAAAAAAAATGAGTTTACTCGACCGTGGCCTTATAAAAGGTTGAGAACCACTGGAAAATCCTGTTAGAGTCCCTGTCTCACTGTTAAATTTTTCCACTAAACTACTTCAAAATAGAGTTTGTCAAATAAAATCTGTTGGTTCTGACGTCACCGAAACGTCATTATCACCGCCATGTTCGTTTGTATAAATTTTGGGTGGCTCGAGCTTCCGTAAAACATTTTAAAAATTGGACGAGTTCTAAAATGTCTATGATTTTCGACTGGCTCAGCCAATCAGAGTCGTGCATTACAAAAATGGCCGTTTCCGACATTACGAAACTTTTAAAATGGCCGACAGTTGCTGGATACTAAATAATTAATTAATGTAGAAGCTCTCTGAGCACGAATGCTATTTCAAGTGATTATTTCATAATCATATTAATAGCTCAGAGACATTAAATTTCACTGTGCAGAAATCATCTGTGAAAAAAAATTTTAAATTGAGTAAAGAAGTGAAAGTAAGTCAGAACATTGTTCACATGTTTTCATTTGGACTGCACTAAAACACAACTGCAGTATCTTCTTTTGCAAGTAATTTCAGAATAAAAATTCAGACTAGATCTGAAGCAAAGCCTCAGTCTGTAGCAAAGCTCAGTACGTGACCGTAGATTAGTTTTGAGTTGCATCCGACGAGTATATTTTGCTATAAGGCAGTGCGAAAAGGTAGTTCATGACTATGTGGAGAGCTCGGGAATAGTGTTTTCAATGTGCGTGGTGTCTTGAAAGTAGTCTTCGTACCTCGCGTGTGTTTCAATTTTCGTAGATCAGTACTCGCGACGCACGTAAAGCAGTTTAGTAGAAGGAAAACGCGTATTTAGCGACACAGTTAGAGCTGCAGGTACATAGTGTCTTGAGTGGAGGTGAGACGGCGCGCACACACACGCATCTGGCGGAGTCCTTCAGGAGGAAGGGGTGGCGCCAAGTAATCGTCATCTCTCCCCGGGGACGGCTCCGGAGGCGAGCGGACAGCCAGCCTCCTCACTTGTCCCCGAGGACTGCTCTCTTCCTGCTTCTCCTCTCCACACAGGGCCTTTCCTTTCCTTCCTTCCTCCTCTTACATCACACACTCTGCAGGCTCGTCAACACTCTACAGAGGTAGCCTTTCCAATCCTGCAGCCGGCCGTGTGAAGCGCTCTGTCCTCTTACCTGCCACCACGTGCAGTTGCCACTTTCTTTACTCAAGGGTAAGCTTCACCCGCCATTTTGTATTCTTGCGTTTTCTTGCTTATTTATATTTTTTAAACATGAAAATGTCAAAAGTACGTCTATAGTGCACTGGCCATTGACCTTACCCTGCAGTGCAGGCATAAAAACTGAACTACGAACTCAACTATGTCACAATATCGTTTCTGCAGAATTTTGGTAGAATCAATATCGCGACATATTCATGGGTTTGTAGTTTGTGTGTTTATATCTGAACTGCAGCGTAAAGTCAACAGCTAGTTCGCTATAGACGTACTTTTAAAATGTTCACATATGAAATATAAATAAGAAAGAAAAACCAATAATCCAAAATGGTGGGCGAAGCTTACCCTTAAGGACTATGTACCTGGAGATTGAACTGCTATGTTAAGTGTTTCNTAAATAAGAAAGAAAAACCAATAATCCAAAATGGTGGGCGAAGCTTACCCTTAAGGACTATGTACCTGGAGATTGAACTGCTATGTTAAGTGTTTCAAATACAAGTTTTTATAACGAAATCACGAAACGTGTCCCCATTTACGAAAAGAACACACACTTCAAATGAGCTACGAATGTAACTCTCACTACATCATGCAAATTATAAATGCTATTCCCGGTCCTCCAACATAGCTAAAATCTGCTCCCGTTGCTGTATCTCATAACATCCAGGTAGGAATATTGCGGAACTATTTAACATTACTTGGGGGATGTTAGCTAATTAATTATATTAACGTGCAATACCACGCCACTTTCTGATATAACCTAATTGGAGAGTCCCCACCTTGTCCATGTTGCCGTAGGCTGACTAAGGCGGTGGTTAGCGACAGCCGGACACACACTTCTCCAGACGTCCTTTTGGTCCGATGCCCCGATGACGAAAGGCGGCGTTCTTAGGATTACGCTGTCCTATGTCGGGCGCATTGTGTAAGTTTACCGCCCCGTTTGCTGGCCGGTGGAGGGGGTTTCTGCCTTGCCTTCCGCGAGATATTTCTGCAATCACGGCTCGTGTCCTGGATTATTGTTTTGAAGGTGTGATCAGGCAGGCCGTCCAGCTAAGGCTTGATCACAGTTCTGCACTGAACCTTGCTTCAGACTTTGCAGCAAATTACAGTATTTCCCCATTGTTACAGTAGGTAGACGGAAACATTGCACGTCATTTCAGCACCTTGCGCAGAGTGATGTGGCATTAGGTACGAGAGCCAGTGTCGCCCTTATCGTTCGCTTGCTTCCAAGCCTCAAGCGCGCTAACAGCTTGATTTGGACGCTGCCATCAACTGCTGCCTCGTAATTAAATAAAAATTGACACGTAAACAAACCCAAACTGAAAACTCCGTAGCCACTTCTACAAAAACATATTTTCAGGAGAACAATTAAAAAATATTTACTTAAAGACTCGTCAGCAATTGGATTAGGGTTATAGTAACACATTACAATAGCTAGAGATGATAGAAAATCGCGAAAACTTTTTGAGCTTACATATCTTCGATAACACTCTAGCTAATTCAAAACACATGCGTTTATATAACTTAATCCATTGGCCCACGCCGTATTTGACACTTCCTGGAGAATGCTGGTCCAATCGTCGCCTTCCACTGTGACAGCAAGCAACCAACATGCAGTTGACGTCGGCATATTTGTACATAAGACTGTAGAGTCTAGCCTGCAGGCATTGAACTCGCGATTTTTTCAGGTTTCTACTAATTATGCCCGGCGAGAGGGCCATCACTCTGCCGTGAGTGGCTTATAGATATACTCCTGGTATATTGATGTTCAGCAGGGGCAGCGGCCAGGGCGCTCGCCTCCCACCACGGCGATCCGGGTTCGATCCCCGGCGGGTTCACTCCCGGATTTTCGCATGTGGGAATCGTGCTGGACGATACCGCTTGCCGGCGGGCTTTCTCGGGGTACTCCTGTTTCCCCCGCTCTTGCATTCAAGCGCCGCTCCATTCTAGGGCTTCATTTCTGTCATGCTCGGGGATGACGGTCACCTACGGGTCCCAGCTGGAAAGACCGTCACTCGGAGGGTGTTTGTTGCCTTGTGCACTCCCCACACGCCGTTATTATTGTTATGTTGAGCAATTCTTATATAAAGTCTCCCCTTCAGTTACATTCAAACTGTTTATGTGGATACGTCAAAGTGTTTTGCTTGAAGACGAGAACGGACGACAGTTCCCGGAACGTAGTCACTGTCTCGCCAAGAAAACTGTTCTCCTGCGCTGCCTTCGCTGTGTCGCCGGGGCTTGAGTGCACATACCTGTCTTCATCTCGGTGTTCGTCTGCGTTGTCCCCGTCGGGTCGTCTAGAGTTTTGTTCTTGACTTTATACATCGCGTCCCATGTTTGTTGCTCGTACGCATGTTCCTCGTCCTGTTTTGTTCCGTTTAGCTTGGTGGAAGTGGCACTATCAGGCCGTGGCGTATCATTTCCTATTTAAACTTCGCAGCTCTGCCAGCCGATAAACAGGACCTCAGGAAGGCAGTATTGTCCGTCTCATATAACTTGGTAAGACAATGACAGTCAGCGAGTGGCAACTTGATGTATACGAAACAAACAAAGTGCCATTTACAAAATCCCGTATCAGCTGATGCACGAACGAACAAAAGTTAATATTACGTTGGCTATTCCGAGTGCACTGCCGACGCACATCAGACAAGCAGAAAGTACGTGGATAAGAAAGAGTGACGCATGACGCGTCTAGTCAAAGAACAGAGCAACGATTTCACTACATGCCTATCTTCTGTGTTTTAAATGTCTGTTGAGAACAGCTACTCTTGGCTTATCGTCGTGTACGTGTTTGAGTCAGCGAGGGAGAAAGAGAGGGTGATGACGAGTGGTGGAATGAGAGTAGGAGGGTAAGGAAGGGAGAGAGACGGAGAGAGGAAGAAAGAGAGAGAAATGGAGAGAGTGCAAGTGGGAGAAGGAGATACAGTGACAAGGGACTTGGTGAACGGTAAAATTCTTTCATGCAATTAAAAGTGTGCCAGGTGTGTGCTGCTCCACAGAGGACTGGGAGATGAAACTCTCAATCAGGGACATTCGCCGTAGCTGTTGAGATGCATCTGCTCCGTCCCGTGTCACCAGTGGTAACGAAACAAACGCGATACCCTTCAAAATTAATTAATGGAATTCTATTGTGCTCACAGAATTCCTTCTTTTTTTATTCTCGCCGAATTTTCTTCTCTACTGAGTGGCAAAATAGATGTCAGAGATCACCACATGAACTGATGTCCCTGAATCATTAGTAAGAGATACTGTAGACACAGCCTGTGTCTACAGGCGGATTAAGGACGTCCATGTGCATTCTTTTTTAAGTTTTGAGAATATTTTACGTGTTTTTGTAGACTATGTCATTATCATTTTTTTAAATGTTTATTACAAAGATTTTACCTGTAATTTTTCGCCAAAAAAGTTTGAAAAAAAAAAAAATTAATTCCAACACAAAATTTTTTATTGGTGCCAATGAGCTTTGTAAGTTATAGAAATGCCGTAAAGCATTTTATTCGGAATATAAATCTTGGTTCGGCTGCAGTCAGGACATATTAAATTCGTATTTCATTGTGAGATTCGATGTGACAGTACAGGCGAATCACACATCGAAATTTCCGAGTTTTACTTTTCTCCCAGCGACATAAAAAATTTTTTTTTTAGCTGTCGCCAAAACACATTCCGTAATGTGAAATATTTTTTGGATTTATTTGGCCTGATAAATAAATTTAAGTTCAAACTGTCATAATTTTAATTGTATTGAAAAAAAGAAAACCTAAACATATTTTCGACATAATTTCTTGTAATGAAAAAAAATTAAAACACCCCATCGTTCTAACTCATAATGTGCTTATGTGTATATATATATACATAAGCACATATATATATATATGTATATATATATATACACATACATACATACATATGCACACACACACACACAATCAATTATCATGTTGTGGCTCGAATTACTGGACTGTAAACAAAGTTTTGGATTCCTGGCACAGCTGTTTATGCATAAAAAATGTAAAATGTTGTAAGTCGGAATGTATGATCGTTCGTATGGATGCCAGTTTATTTCCAAACTTAGTACAAATTCTCCATGCTGAATAAGAAAGAGACTTTCCACAGGCTGCAACAGCGTCTCACTGCATGCGTCCCGTTAGCGCCTCTAAACTGCCAGTGACTACATCCCTCTTACATGAATCGTATAGCCGTAACTAAATGTTTAGTTTATTTGTGCAGCGCACTCATTTTATACATCGAATTTTCTAATTTAATTTGATTTTAAATGGTAATAACAGAACTACCCTGCGTCATTCGGGTATAATGGGTTGATAGCAGATACACGAACCCCGTTTTAGGGGTTTCGGACCCAATAGGGGTCTGCTAGAACCCATTTTAGCCTGCGCATGATTTTAAGTTGGATGCTGAAACGCATCCCTGCTTTATTTGCTTCAGATCCATCGAACGGTGTAGAATTTAGATGTACAGGCTTGTCTTATCACTTTTTTGAAGAACTGCTGAAGTTCTACTTGTAGGATATTCCTCCGTCTGATGCAAACAAAGCTTAACTGAGTCCAGAAAATTACGCCAATGAGACAACGCACCGCATTTCCTGCCGAATGTGGTCAAGTCCATCGGGCGGGGTAGAACTGAGATACACGACCCCGCTTTGTGGTTATCAGGGCGGTGGGGGGAGGGGCAGCAGCTCGTTTTGACATACGCGGTATTATAACCCGTTCGGTCACTGAGCCCACGATCTTGGACATGTTGCGCATGAAGTATATTCATGACCAGTGCTGTACACAGAGAGGAATCATCGGCCAATGCCTTGTGAGTCTTCCAGACGATAAACCTGATCTGTGAAAGTTACCACACATTTCGTTTATGAACGACTGAGGGCGAGGTCCCTGAGCACGCAGTACTAGACACAAGTACAGTTCACATCAAAATATTTCACGATTGCAACACCTCAGCTCAAAAATTAATTCGTGACCGAACGGGTTAAGTTGCGTACTGAAGGGTATACCTATCAAATTTCGTTCAAATACGTTAACCAGTGTAAAATGATATAAGAAAAAAACTTACTGTACACACATACATACATAAATAAATACATACATAAATACATACTTTGTCGTTGTCGTATGTGTGTGCGTGTGTGTATACGTATATATAAATACATATATATCCTAATTAATATTATAAATGCGAAAGTGTGTTTGTTTGTTTGTTTGTCCTTCTTTCACGTCGCAACGGAGCAACGGATCGACGTGATTTTTTTGCACAGAGATAGTTGGGAGGGCTGAAAGATGATATTGTCTACTTTTTATCACAAGAAAATATTTCAAAAAATTTACAAACGATAATAGTGAATCAAGTCGGAAAAATTTTTGCCGCCAGAGCGCTCTCTTGCAATAACGCTGTCTAAATAGTTATAAATGGAACAATATCATGTAGTAAAGAACTGTGTAGCATAAAAAGACCTAAAAAAAAAAAAAAACTCCGTGGTAGCATATATGTATCTCTAACAGAGAAATACTAATAAGTGTTTTTGCCATTTAATTCAGCGAGACGTTGAGTTTTATAATATGTATAGAGTATAGAAGATTAACACTAAGTAAAATACAACTGTATTAAAAAAAACCTAAACAATTATATATATATATAAAGATGGCAGGAAGTTACACTAGCACAGCTATTACCAGATAAATTATATAGTCTCTGGTATTTGGGCATGAGTGCGAATTAAGTTATGGTCTGAATTAATATGTAAGACAAGGAAAACTGTATTAATCGAACCGTGCATGTCGACTTAATTTTTCGAAGAGTAGTAAGTTAAAAATCTGTGATATTTTTTGAAGTAAATAATTATTATAACGTAATAGTGTAGCGAACTAGTGAGAAATGGCACTTGATCACTGCTTTGCGTGGAGATTAAAAAGAAGATAAAAAATTTCTAATAACTGCTTTTGTGAGTGGGGCTAATCTTAATCGCTCAGAAGTCGACGTTACTAATCGCTTTTACCGCGCTCATTAACAGATCGTTCTTGCCCGCGCACGCCCACTTTCGAAGAAGTAAATCAGCGAGCGCCGTTCGCAGTTGCACGTGCACGGAAGGCCAACGACTGTTTTTTTTA
The DNA here is from genome assembly GCA_002778355.1 of Clitarchus hookeri. NCBI lineage: Eukaryota > Metazoa > Arthropoda > Insecta > Phasmatodea > Phasmatidae > Clitarchus > Clitarchus hookeri. Next base: position 222,631 of record NQII01001894.1, on the reverse strand, counting down.
TCAAGCAACACGGGCAACGCGAGTTAAACAGTTTAGACCAGTACTTCGTACACACTGTTGCAAAACGTAATTAGCAGCGTGCATTGATCTGACGCTCGACTATTCGTTCCTCTTTTATCTCGCCTAAAAACTGAAGGCGAGGGGACTCTCTGATTACTTTAGTCCTCAATACATGTGATTTTATTACTCGGCTCTCATTTGTTACGGGCAACGCTGGGGGAGGG
>NQII01001894.1:203308-215257 GCA_002778355.1 Clitarchus hookeri | reverse complement strand
TAAAACATCACATCTTCGACATCGCTGCAGCCGGAAAAAGATCGTGAAAGAACGGGACAAACGACGACTGACGAGAATCATTAAACGTGACAGACGTGCAACCCTTTCTCAAATTGGCGCAGATTGGATTTGTGGACTGCCCTGCAGGATTCATGGTGTGAATTGCCTCCTGCATACTTTCAGACATTAGTTGAGTCCATGCCACGTCGTTTTGCGGCACTTCTGCGTGCTCGGAGGGGGAGAGGGGGGCTACACGATATTAGGCAGGTGTACCAGTTTTTTTTGGCTCTTCAGTGTAAAAAAAAACCTGGAATAATAATTCATAGCTTGACAATGATTAGGACGCTTTGGTGACTGAACAGTATAAAAATAAACTATTATGTTTCCAATTATATTTTCACGGGAACTCTTTTTTGTAAATTCTTCGCCCCAAATTTAGACATTTGTAACATATGATACACAATATACAATAGCATATGAACGAGATCAGTTTTTCTCTTATTTACAATACTGTATAAAAACTCCCCATACTAATAACCTATTACACGAACGATATTAAAACGTGCCTTTAAAAAACCGTACAACAAAAGTTATTACCACAGAATAATAATTTAGAATCATCATAATTTTAGGCACGAGAAAAACAGTAGCACCCAAAATCCCTAAATTACAAGTTACCAGTGTTCCCTTTATTTATGCATTTCCTCTCTCTCTCTCTCTCTCTCTCTCTCTCTCTCTCTCTCTCTCTCTGTCTCTCTCTCTGGTGTAAAGATTGTCCAATAAAATGTTGCAGAAGTACAATAAGTGAGAGTTTATTGCAAAATGACGAGCTGTCTTAAGTAATACTTTAAGGGCGCCTCTTTGTTGCGAGTGTTGCATTTAAGAAGATAATAAGTGAAAGCATGAGTTATAATTACGGACCTAACCATTGGCCGCGAGAGACACAACTGAGATGTGTTTGGCTTTAAAAAAGGTAAAAAAGACTCAGTTGTAATTTCAAGTTGTTCAAGACATTATTTATTCCGGTTTGATATCTTTTTCATCATGAACAGAAGCGAGTTTATCAAAAAGTAATTAGGAATTATATCCAGTCGTTTCAAGATCTATTTCTTTTAAGAACCCAAGTTGTTACTGAGATATAGTCGGAGCTATATTCGATTTAAGAGGCGTTCCGTATACATTTATAAGAGAATTTATATTAAAAGAACAGTCAAACACTTATTCCCATTTATAAAATTACTATTAAAATAATTAAATTTAATACGAAAGTTTCTCTTTACAGCTTAGCAGGGTGGTGATAGTTTGTGTTTTACTATTCGTATCATCACAGCATGTAATTATAACAATTAGCAAGTTTGGAAAATATCCACTTTTGTAATAATTTCATAATTACATTTGACAGGCTCGTGAATAAAGTGGCCAGGCCAATGGCAGTGTTTGTTTTACATGTGGCGGAAGAATACACACCTTGAGCATCCAAATATATGTTAAGGTGGGGTTCCAGGAGCGCTCAGTTGACCGCGAACTGCCAGGCTTCGTGAAGCAGCGCGCCGCGCCGGGTAGTCGCGGATACACGGCGGCCGAGGCGGCGGGGAACCCGAGAGCGGCGCCAGGGTTTCCGCGCGTAGGTTCACCAGGTGAGAGAGCGGCGGCGGCGGCGGCCAGGGTCGGGCGCGGCGGGGTCAGCCCGGTNGATGCCGCCCCATGCGCCGCCGACACCGCCCCAGCACCTCCGCTCCTCGCTGCAGTCGTACTTCCGCGATACTCCTCCGCCTCGCGCGCTCCCCTAATACACTTGCAAGCTTAAGCGTTGCGATCGTGAGATGTTTCGGCGTGCACCGTACACGTGTCGGAAGTGCTTCTGGCGACCAGCGAACGTCGTGCTGCGTCTCGGTGATGTAGGCTGTTCGCGGCAAAGTGAGCACTTTTGAAAGCCCTCTCAAATAGAATAATAGTCAATAAGTAATTTTTTTTTTTAACATCAGACGTTAACTTCAGATTGCGGTGGAATATAAACACTGTGTTCATTACTTCATTTGTTTTCTACTTCCTAAAATACCTTACACTTCAGTGCTTTGTTTCGGTTAATTTCCAAACTAAATTTATTTGATACAAGTTTGAATGGAACTAACGTTTATGTTCACGTATTTCATTATAAAAACATACATCAATACTATTTTATACTATTACCTTTATACACGTTGATCATCTAAGAAACTAGTCGTATAAAATATGTGAACCAACGGATTTCTGGGTAATTTCGGCGAAGTGTGCTCCTTCCGCAAGAAGAAATTTAGGCTTGAGCTCAACTTTTCAGCATCGCTCGCGCGGAATAAGAGAACGGTTTCTGATTGGCGGTTCTAGTTTTCCTCTCTGTCTGTTNCAACTTTTCAGCATCGCTCGCGCGGAATAAGAGAACGGTTTCTGATTGGCGGTTCTAGTTTTCCTCTCTGTCTGTTAGGTGTAATCGTGGTACATTCGATGTAAGCACAAGGACTACATTGACACACGCGCTGCGCAGGGCTCTGAACTGGCGTGCAGTGTTCTCGTCGTGCTGCGTCTACCTATGAGTAGGGTCAGTGACTTTTCGCGTAAAAATCGGAGCACACAGTAGACTTCAATACTATATACACACCTCAGCTGTTGTTGTACCTCCACTGGCTGCTGGTGCCGTGTCCGTCTTTGACCAAGCCACTCAGGACTAAGTAACTCCGACACTGAACCTTCGTGATTCATGTGCAAACGGTTAAACACGGGTCAGAACATTTTTTTAGTCAATCAAAGAAGCTGGACGACCTTACAGTGCTTCGGACTGTATCTTGTCTCGAAATATTTTCGCGAAATATCACTTCCCCTACCAATGAGACTTCAAGCGGCGGCTATTTTGTAGGTGGGAAGTCTGTAGCAAGGGTCGACGCAGGGTCCTTGAGTACATTTCTTATGTACCTGGCGGATATATCTTAAGATACAGCGCTTTGAGAAAGGAGTTATTTTGCCGTTTTGGTGTTCTCCGAAATGGCGTTTCTGATGTGCGTGTCGTCTTGAAAGCACGCAACATGCCTCGTCTGAAGTGCGTGTTACTTTCTCAGATCAGCACATTGGACTCACGTGTAATAGTTCCGAGTAAAAAACGAGTATTTCGAACACACTGCGACGCAGTTCAGTCCCCAGATAGACGGGAGTCTTAAAGGACAGCAACATTCTATAATAATTGTAAAAAATGTTAGCATATTACAGTATTCGTCGCTGTCCGAAAAAGTACATAAGAAATTTTATTAAAATGATTTTTTAAAAAATAAACAAATATGCTATAAGAATTTTATATTTATATATATTTTTCGTACAAATCTTAAGACTGAAAAAAATTAACACGATGGATTACAGCGCCAAATAATTTCTCATATTATGACACAATGAAAAACATTTCTTGATAACCTGTTTTGTGATTTGCTGGTGTTTAAATTTTAATTATTTAACCCTAATGTCACAGCAGCTAGAAGCTAAAAAAAAAAAAAAAACTCTTAGCAGGTGAATCAATCGCTGGATATCGAACTAATTGCTCCATGCCACTTCTATGTCTTCAATAAACACCTTACCTAAAACCAAACTTCGTGTTAAAATAAGTTTTCAAAATTTGCATGAAGAAATATTTTAAGTTAAAACTGACCGAATAAGTATTCCGATACTGAATGGCCGGTTGCACTGTTGAAGTTCGTCGCTCGATCCGAGTTCATGTCCGGACTGAATATAAGATCGTCACAGAATACTGTTACACCATTCGAGTTCAAAGCATTACTGGATGTCGAGGTGAACTTCATTTCGAACCGCCGAATACGGTGGCTCATAGTCTAGATTCAAGATCAGAGCCGTTCTATAAGCACTGTTAAATATATTTATTTACCAAAAATAAGCTTCTTAATATTTATCGTTTAAATATTGATTTGGTTGTTGTTTACTGTTGTAAAATATAAATTGTGACATATAACAAAGACTTAAAATTTTATGAATTTCCTTAATTGAAGAAGTATTTTATGTTTTTTTAAAAGGGGTGGTGAAATTCAAGCTTATTCCTCCGGGCAGACACAACGGAAAACTGGAACAGGCATTCATAAAATCATAAATTTGTGTAATTTTCCGCACGAGTCATGCCGAAAAGTGAATCTCACGTCGAAATTTTTGCTCACGAAAGAGCAGACTTCGTCGATGAATGCAATTTGAAAATACACCAACAAATAACATAAAACAATTTGTTTTAAAATCTAAAACAACATTATGCACGCATAAGGATTATTCAGTAAAATTTGCACTACTAATTTACTTAAAATCAAATAAAACTACTACTATCGGGACCAATTAAAATGTGTTTGTGTTTCATGTTACTGGTGGCAGTTGTTTATGATATTGCGGAATATAATCTGAGCAACGAATGATATCTCTCACTCGTGAGGGACTTGCTCATTGGACACTGCTATATCCTGTCTACAGCGCAGCGTGCAACGTTCCAGGTATAACACTGCAACTGAGAGGGTCCAGGTATAACACTGCAACTGAGAGGGTTAACCAGTCCTCCTTAACGGGAATCCCTAGAACATTTTGAACTCCTNCAACTTTTCAGCATCGCTCGCGCGGAATAAGAGAACGGTTTCTGATTGGCGGTTCTAGTTTTCCTCTCTGTCTGTTCGATGGTACATTCGATGTAAGCATAAGGGCTACATTGACACACGCGCTGCGCAGGGCTCTGAACTGGCGTGCAGTGTTCTCGTCGTGCTGCGTCTACCTATGAGTAGGGTCAGCGACTTTTCGCGTAAAAATCGAAGCACACAGTAGACTTCAATACTATATGCACACCTCAGCTGTTGTTATACCTTCATTGGCTGCTGGTGCCGTGTCCGNAAGCACACAGTAGACTTCAATACTATATGCACACCTCAGCTGTTGTTATACCTTCATTGGCTGCTGGTGCCGTGTCCGCCTTTGACCAAGCCACTCAGGACTAAGTAACTCCGACACTGAACCTTCGTGATTCGTGTGCAAACGGTTAAACACGGGTCAGAACATTTTTTAAGTCAATAAAAGAAGCTGGACGACCCTACAGTGCTTCGGACTGTATCTTGTCTCGAAATATTTTCGCGAAATATCACTTCCCCTACCAATGAGACTTCAAGCGGCGGCTATTTTGTAGGTGGGAAGTCTGTAGCAAGGGTCGACGCAGGGTCCTTGAGTACATTTCTTATGTACCTGGCGGATATATCTTAAGATACAGCGCTTTGAGAAAGGAGTTATTTTGCCGTTTTGGTGTTCTCCGAAATGGCGTTTCTGATGTGCGTGACGTCTTGAAAGCACGCAACATGCCTCGTCTGAAGTGCGTGTGTTCCTTTCTCAGATCAGCACATTGGACTCACGTGTGATAGTTCCGAGTAAAAAACGAGTATTTCGAACACACTGCGACCCAGATAGACGGGAGTCTTAAAGGACAGCAACATTCTATAATAATTGTAAAAAATGTTAGCATATTACAGTATTCGTCGCTGTCCGAAAAAGTACACAAGGAAATTAATTAAAATGATTTTTTAAAAAATAAACAAATATACTATAAGAATTTTATATTTATATATATTTTTCGTACAAATCTTAAGACTGAAAAAAATTAACACGATGGATTACAGCGCCAAATAATTTCTCATATTATGACACAATGAAAAACATTTCTTGATAACCTGTTTTNAAAAAAAAAAAAAAAAAAAAAAAAAAAAAAAAAAAAAAAACTCTTAGCAGGTGAATCAATCGCTGGATATCGAACTAATTGCTCCATGCCACTTCTATGTCTTCAATAAACACCTTACCTAAAACCAAACTTCGTGTTAAAATAAGTTTTCAAAATTTGCATGAAGAAATATTTTAAGTTAAAACTGACCGAATAAGTATTCCGATACTGAATGGCCGGTTGCACTGTTGAAGTTCGTCGCTCGATCCGAGTTCATGTCCGAACTGAATATAAGATCGTCACAGAATACTGTTACACCATTCGAGTTCAAAGCATGACTGGATGTCGAGGTGAACTTAATTTCGAACCGCCGAATACGGTGGCTCATAGTCTTGATTCAAGATCAGAGCCGATCTATAAGCACAGTTAAATATATTTATTTACCAAAAATAAGCTTCTTAATATTTATCGTTTAAATATGGATTTGGTTGTTGTTTACTGTTGTAAAATATAAATTGTAACATAACAAAGGCTTAAAATTTTATGAATTTCCTTAATTGAAGAAGTATTTTATGTTTTTTTTTAAAGGGGTGGCGAAATTCAAGCTTATTCCTCCGGGCAGACACAACGGAAAACTGGAACAGGCATTCAGAAAATCATAAATTTGTGTCATTTTCCAAATGAGTCATGCCGAAAAATTAATTTCACGTCGCAATTTTTGCTCACGAAAGAGCAGACTTCGTCTATAAATGCAGTTTGAAAATACACCAACAAATAACATAAAACAATTTGTTTTAAAATCTAAAACAACATTATGCACGCATAAGGATTATTCAGTAAAATTTGCCCTACTAATTTACTTAAAATCAAATAAAACTACTACTATCGGGACCAATTAAAATGTGTTTGTGTTTCATGTTACTGGTGGCAGTTGTTTATGATATTGCGGAATATAATCTGAACAACGAATGATATCTCTCACTCGTGAGGGACTTGCTCATTGGACACTGCTATATCCTGTCTACAGCGCAGCGTGCAACGTTCCAGGTATAACACTGCAACTGAGAGGGTTAACCAGTCCTCCTTAACGGGAATCCCTAGAACATTTTGAACTCCTCAACGTCACATCCGACTATAAGAAGGCATTACGACGGGCCCTCCCGAAGCTGTATTAAACATCCCCAGCTAGCTCAATTTCCCGCAAATTAGATTTGTAATAGTAGGGTATTGTAACTAGTGACACCCAAATTTTGCAAAAAGATTTCCGCACTTGCTAGATTTCAATACTCTACGGGCGTACCAGCAGTTTTCTTTTTCTTATTGGTGGCGTGTCTTTGCGAGACGACATTTTTCTGCTTGACTGGCCAATAAGGATTACCTTCAATACTGTAACTCTGTGATTCGCGTGCAGATATACACTGAAGAGCCAAAAAACCTGGCACACCTGCCTAATNCAATTTCCCGCAAATTAGATTTGTAATAGTAGGGTATTGTAACTAGTGACACCCAAATTTTGCAAAAAGATTTCCGCACTTGCTAGATTTCAATACTCTACGGGCGTACCAGCAGTTTTCTTTTTCTTATTGGTGGCGTGTCTTTGCGAGACGACATTTTTCTGCTTGGCTGGCCAATAAGGATTACCTTTAATACTGTAACTCTGTGATTTGCGTGCAGATATACACTGAAGAGCCAAAAAACCTGGCACACCTGCCTAATATCGTGCAGGGTCCCCCCGAGCACGCAGAAGTGCCGCAAGACGACGTGGCATGGACTCGACTAATGTCTGAAGGTATGCAGGAGGCAATTCACACCATGAATCCTGCAGGGCAGTCCACAAATCCAATCTGCGCCAATTTGAGAAAGGGTTGCACGTCTGTCACGTTTAATGATTCTCGTCAGTCGTCGTTTGTCCCGTTCGTTCACGATCTTTTTCCGGCCGCAGCGATGTCGAAGATGTGATGTTTTACCGGATTCCCGATATTCACGGTACACTCGTGAAATGGTCGTACGCGAACATCCAAATGTTATCGCTACCTCGGAGATGCTATGTCCCATCTCTCGTGCGCCGACTATAACACCACGTTCAAACTCACTTAAATCTTGATAACCTGCCATTGCAGCAGCAGTTACTGATCTAGCTGCCGACCGCATCGCGTTACCCTGATTGGTTCCATACCTCTGTTATTTGCATACGCACGCCTATACCAGTTTTTTTTTGGCTCTTCAGTGTATATGACGTGTTACATGCAAACCATTCAATTAGGAACGTGAACCTGAGCGCCAAAGTGCTGAGAAATACAACTGGTCGTGAAATATTTTCACGAAATCGGGTGTCCCTAATTATAACACCTGATGTAGGCCCATCGTCCTTAGGCAATCTGCGCCCTTCAAAACAAGTTTTACAATTTTTTTTGTTGAATATATTTAATAGGCAGGGACAGGAAAATATCGTGTTCTAAACGACCTGTTAACTATACTCCATTGTCTTATGCATTGTCGAACCTCAGCTTACTGTTCATTGGCTCTTGCCCCAGTGATTATCCAATGTTACCTCAGATCAGGTGGCACGGGATTCGGTGATTGTTTACTTGCAGGGCTGTTATTGGCTCGGAGTTCACCTGGGAATGTCTTAACAAATTACGTTTCAGTTAAAAACGTAACAGAAATGCGCATGTGTTTGAGTATTAACTTGTCTTAAAATGAATTCGCGAAATAGTCCAGTCCTTATTAATAGGATAAAGGTAAAAATGTATAGCTGTAGATAATTGTCTTGTACCGTTCCTGAAAAAAAATTCCGTTTTCCCATTACATTCATTTATTGAAATACACGTAAAATTACAAACACTGATTTTACTGGCAATATTGCCGACGTCCCGTGGCGCAGTCGGTTGGTGCGCCGCTGGCATGTTTNCCTGATTGGTTCCATACCTCTGTTATTTGCATACGCACGCCTATACCAGTTTTTTTTGGCTCTTCAGTGTATATGACGTGTTACATGCAAACCATTCAATTAGGAACGTGAACCTGAGCGCCAAAGTGCTGAGAAATACAACTGGTCGTGAAATATTTTCACGAAATCGGGTGTCCCTAATTATAACACCATATGTTTCCCATCGCCCTTAGGCAATCTGCGCCCTTCAAAACAAGTTTTACAATTTTTTTGTTGAATATATTTAATAGGCAGGGACAGGAAAATACCGTGTTCTAAACGACCTGTTAACTATACTCCATTGTCTTATGTATTGTCGAACCTCAGCTTACTGTTCATTGGCTCTTGCCCCAGTGATTATCCAATGTTACCTCAGATCAGGTGGCACGGGATTCGGTGATTGTTTACTTGCAGGGCTGTTTGGCTCGGAGTTCACCTGGGCGTGTCTAGCAAATTACGTTTCAGTTAAAAACGTAACAGAAATGCGCATGTGTTTGAGTATTAACTTGTCCTAAAATGAATTCGCGAAATAGTCCAGTCCTTATTAATAGGATAAAGGTAAAAATGTGTTGCTGTAGATAATTGTTTTGTACCGTTCCTGAAACAAAAATTCCGTTTTCCCATTACATTTATTTATTGAAATACACGTATACTTACAAACACTGATTTTACTGGCAATATTGCCGACCTCCCGTGGCGCAGTCGGTTGGTGCGCCGCTGGCATGTTTTGCGGGAGGTCCTGGGTTCGAATCCTGTGCAAGGCATACTTGTTACTTTAAATCAGGCCATAAGTTGGTTTGTAAGTCGTTCTCTGACAAGCCTTCAGGCGTAACACCAGGGGACGTTAATAAAAAATTAATTAATTAATTTCCACCTCACCTCTCTTAGCCAAAGGCCATCCGAGGTTTTTTATTATTTTACTTTTCCTTTATTCCACACCTTCGTATTCNATTTCCACCTCACCTCTCTTAGCCAAAGGCCATCCGAGGTTTTTTATTATTTTACTTTTCCTTTATTCCACACCTTCCTATTCTTCTTCATCTTTTTCTTTCTATGCCCGATTTTAATCCAGGCGATATTTTACTAGGGAATCTCCTTAACACGAGCGTATGTCTGACATAATGAAACCCGTCTTTCGCGCCAAGAAAATCTTCCTGGAAATTTTTTGCTGGCACATAAAATTTGGCTGCGTGAGCACGCGAGGGTGGGTCAGGGAAAGGAAAAGGAAAGTGTTGTTTCCTGCGCCTCCCGGGCGAAGGAAGGAGCGACGCTGAGTGGAGAGTTGTGGGCCCCGCGCCGCGCGTCACTTCCGGGCGAGCATCTCTCGGGCGGCTGTCACACGCCGGGGATGCCGCCATCGATCAGCGTCTCTGCTCGCGAGAGAGCGGCTGTCGGCGATGGAGCCGGATGCTGCGCCACCCCTCGCGTCTTCTAGGTCTGGAGCCGAGCCCGTCTACAAGGGGATGGCTCGGCGGTGGATGGCAGTCTATTCGCGGTTTCTTCACACTTTTCTTAATCATGTCTTTGTAAAAACACCTCATGTATGACGTGATTGGTTATCTCCTGAATATGACATAGCTAGGGCCAGTGACTTTTCGCGTACAAATCGGAGCACACAGTAGACTTCAATACTATATACACACCTCAGCTGTTGTTATACCTCCATTGGCTGCTGGTGCCGTGTCCACCTTCGACCAAGCCACTCAGGACTAAGTAACTCCGACACTGAACCCNTATGACGTGATTGGTTATCTCCTGAATATGACATAGCTAGGGCCAGTGACTTTTCGCGTACAAATCGGAGCACACAGTAGACTTCAATACTATATACACACCTCAGCTGTTGTTATACCTCCATCGGCTGCTGGTGCCGTGTCCGCCTTCGACCAAGCCACTCAGGACTAAGTAACTCCGACAGTGAACCTTCGTGATTCGTGTGCAAATGGTTAACACGGGCCAGAACATTTTTTAGGCAATCAAAAAAGCTGGACGACTCTACANTTCGTGATTCGTGTGCAAATGGTTAACACGGGCCAGAACATTTTTTAGGCAATCAAAAAAGCTGGACGACTCTACAGTGCTTTGGACTGTATCTTGTCTCGAAATTTTTTCGCGAAATATCACTGCCCCTAGACATCATTAACGTTTTGTTCTTGTGTTAACAAAAATAACCTAATTTATCTGTTGAATTGAACTTTTAATTATATTTCATCTACACATTATAGTATTTCATTTAAGATTAGTACGAATAAAAACAGGAATAAAACACGTGTGTTGGTAATGCTTAGTAATAAATAGTTCTTATGCAAAATATTATTACAGTGAGCGCGAACGAATGCGCTGCGCAATCCCATTAGTGTTATTTACTATACTTGATTAAGCTTTGCTTGCATGAGGCGGAGGAATATTGTGGAGGAAGAACTTTAGTAGCGTTTCAGAGAAGTTGGAAGTAACCGTGAGCAGACTATAACAGGGTTTCAGAGGGATCTTTCCTGCTTGCTACAGCACAGTACGACTCACTCTTACATCGCAGCGCCTAGCTAATCAAGCAGTTGTATGTTTGTACACTACACCCTACTTATACACTCTAAAATCAAACGCAGTAAAAACTGCTCCAAAGCAGCGAATCTGACCGCAGGTCTGTCGAAACTACTCCACTTGAATCAATAAAATCCTACTGATATTTTACGTTGCTTGTATTCGCTTATTAAGCAGGTATTTCTACTGATTCCTATTGGATTGCACTGGCCTGGCGGTGATACCTCAGTGCATTCAACTGACTCGCCAGACAGATGACAGCTCATTATGTGAAGAGTCAGTAGATAATAATAAGGGCAAGGCGACACCCTCCGATTGACGGTCTTCCCAGCTAGGACCCGTAGGTGACCGTCATCCCCGGGCATGACATAAATGAGACCCTAGAATGGAGCGGCGCTGGAATGCAAGGGCGGGGGGAACGGGAGTACCCCGAGAAAACCCGCCGGCAAGCGGCATCGTCCAGCACGATTCCCACATGCGAAAATCCGGGAGTGAACCCGCCGGGGATCGAGCCCGGATCGCCGTGGTGGGAGGCGAGCGTCCTGGACACTACGCCACCGCTGCCTCTGGAGTCAGTAGAATAATTCTACTGATCGAAATCGCTTATTAATATTTAGAGTGCACAATGTCACGATTGTCGTTAAGTGTTATTGAGGGGGGTGTACTTATTCTTTAAACACAGCGAAACTTCTTATTCCGCCAACAGAGCGCGTCGTGTACTCTTAACTGCTTTCTGTCGGAGTGAGACGCGCGGTAGGCGACACGCTCTGTAGCCCCC
>NQII01001894.1:152169-203287 GCA_002778355.1 Clitarchus hookeri | reverse complement strand
TCTTGATTTGGGGCCGAGCCCGTCAATAAGGGGTGGGCCGAGGGGGAGGGTTTGACGCCGGGTAACGGGGTTTCAGAGCTCTTGCCTGGTTACTAGATGACACGCTCTCTATCTCCCAGACAGACGGGAAAAAAATTACGCTTTCATTTACAACGGACCTTTGTATTGGCGCCAATGGAGGACGTCCTTAGCCCGTTTATTCCTGGTGGTCTATACAGGGTGTTTATAAATTAGACCGACATACTTCGGCTGTAGGTTATATATGTATATATATACACACACACACGACTTATGGCCTAAAGTGAATTCTAAGGGCAGTACAAAACTTTGCAGTCGGACGTGGACCTGAAACACCAGTCCATTACGTATATTGGAGAAACGTTTCAAGATGGAACATCGAGTGTCTCGTTAATGGGTGACGGAGCAAAGATCTGTACACAGCACAACGCCTGTCTGTCGCTGTCGTCAAGATACGTCATAGAATAACCACGGTTGCCAACTACCCTTCTTTCGACGTGATCTCCATGACTTTCGCTTACACGGGATTTAAAACTTTTGGATTGCTAACCTGCGTGTCACAATTAACCTTACACATTATGCAGACACTCGGTGTTCAGTCTTAAAATAATTTCTTCGGTATTTGTAGTGCACTAGTGCGTCAGGTCCAGCTTCAAATATACTTACCGCTCTTAAGATTCACTTCATGCCATAGGTAGTATTTTCACCTTCTTTTTTTCGTGATTAANACATTCGCTTCATGCCATAGGTCGTATTTTCACCTTATTTTTTTCGTGATTAACCTGCAGTCAACGTTTGTCGGTATAACTTACAAACATCTTGTATAGTGGACGTTGCACAGTGTTCTTACCGAACGAATGTGATATTATACCCATTTTGTCTTTACCAAGTACTGGACGAACTTATATTTTAGGTATAATTTACCTTTGCGTTATCACATTAACCACGCACGTCTTTGCGACGATATCTTAGGTAAATTCACAGACACAGATACGTCGCTTTCCAAATGTGGTATTATTGATCGTCAAATACTCACACAGGAAAAAAAAATGACAATCGAAATATAAAAGTAGGCAATAATTTCAATTTTTTTTAGTATCTAAATATTTCAATATTCTAGGCAATAATTTCAATTTTTTTTAGTATCTAAATATTTCAATATTCTAGGCAATAATTTCAATTTTTTTTAGTATCTAAATATTTCAATATTCTAGGCAATAATTTCAATTTTTTTTAGTATCTAAATATTTCAATATTCTAGGCAATAATTTCAATTTTTTTTAGTATCTAAATATTTCAATATTCTAGGCAATAATTTCAATTTTTTTTAGTATCTAAATATTTCAATATTCTAGGCAATAATTTCAATTTTTTTTAGTATCTAAATATTTCAATATTCTAGGCAATAATTTCAATTTTTTTTAGTATCTAAATATTTCAATATTCTAGGCAATAATTTCAATTTTTTTTAGTATCTAAATATTTCAATATTCTAGGCAATAATTTCAATTTTTTTTAGTATCTAAATATTTCAATATTCTAGGCAATAATTTCAATTTTTTTTAGTATCTAAATATTTCAATATTCTAGGCAATAATTTCAATTTTTTTTAGTATCTAAATATTTCAATATTCTAGGCAATAATTTCAATTTTTTTTAGTATCTAAATATTTCAATATTCTAGGCAATAATTTCAATTTTTTTTAGTATCTAAATATTTCAATATTCTAGGCAATAATTTCAATTTTTTTTAGTATCTAAATATTTCAATATTCTAGGCAATAATTTCAATTTTTTTTAGTATCTAAATATTTCAATATTCTAGGCAATAATTTCAATTTTGTTTCGTATCTAAATATTTCAATATTCTAGGCAATAATTTCAATTTCTTTTAGTATCTAAATATTTCAATTTCTTTTAGTATCTAAATATTTCAATATTCTAGGCAATAATTTCAATTTTTTTTAGTATATAAATATTTTAATATTCTAGGCAATAATTTCAATTTTTTTTAGTATCTAAATATTTTAATATTCTAGGCAATAATTTCAATTTAGTTTCGTATCTAAATATTTCAATATTCTAGGCAATAATGTAAATTTTGTTTCGTATGTAAATATTTTAATATTCTGTAATGATTACTTTTTAGAAATTTTGGTGCTGTTCAAATGTAGCACTTCCGCCGATGTTATTATTAGTACCCATTAAAGTTGCCGCTCTGCGTGGCGTATGGTCTCCTGGAATGACAAACACTGGCGCTTGAGCCATTTCGGGCTCGGGTCCTGAGTGAGAACGTGCGAGTATTGCTTTTCGATTTGGCATTTTGTTACGTGTAGTTTTTAAGGATAATTCCTAGTAAACATTTTCTTAACACCTCAAGGGTACGTCTGGCTATTAGGAAGCATGGTGACGGGCCCTCCCAAGATGGCGCTATACAGGGTGTATCAGTACAGCGGTTACAAACTTTCAGGAGAGGTAGAGTACACCTAGACGATCGGAAATCACATAGCAATGCATGGTCGGAAACGCTTTCCTGGTGCGGTAGTGACGACACACGAACAGGGTGAGAAAACATGTTTATTTTCTTAGTACGCGTGCACCTGCCAAAGCGTCCCAGCATTTTTGCTGTGCCAAGAAAATAAACATGTTTTCTCACCCTGTTCGTGTCCTTCCTTTCTTGTGTTTTGTGTCGTCACTACCGCGCCNTAATATTCTAGGCAATAATTTCAATTTAGTTTCGTATCTAAATATTTCAATATTCTAGGCAATAATGTAAATTTTGTTTCGTATGTAAATATTTTAATATTCTGTAATGATTACTTTTTAGAAATTTTGGTGCTGTTCAAATGTAGCACTTCCGCCGATGTTATTATTAGTACCCATTAAAGTTGCCGCTCTGCGTGGCGTATGGTCTCCTGGAATGACAAACACTGCCGTTTGAGCAATTTCGGGCTCGGGTCCTGAGTGAGAACGTGCGAGTATTGCTTTTCGATTTGGCATTTTGTTACGTGTAGTTTTTAAGGATAATTCCTAGTAAACATTTTCTTAACACCTCAANTTGAGCCATTTCGGGCTCGGGTCCTGAGTGAGAACGTGCGAGTATTGCTTTTCGATTTGGCATTTTGTTACGTGTAGTTTTTAAGGATAATTCCTAGTAAACATTTTCTTAACACCTCAAGGGTACGTCTGGCTATTAGGAAGCATGATGACGGGCCCTCCCAAGATGGCGCTATACAGGATGTATCAGTACAGCGGTTACAAACTTTCAGGAGAGATAGAGTACACCTAGACGATCGGGAAATCGCATGGCAATGCATGGTCGGAAACGCTTTCCTGGCGCGGTAGTGACGACACAAAACACAAGAAAGGAAGGACACGAACAGGGTGAGAAAACATGTTTATTTTCTTAGTACGCGTACAGCAGCCAAAGACGTCCCAGCATTTTTGCTGTACTAAGAAAATAAACATGTTTTCTCACCCTGTTCGTGTCCTTCCTTTCTTGTGTTTTGTGTCGTCCTACCACGCCAGAAAAGCGTTTCCGACCATGCATTGCTATGTGATTTCCCGATCGTCTAGGTGTGCTCTATCTCTCCTGAAAGTTTGTAACCGCTGTACTGATACATCCTGTATGCATTCTCAGGTATAGACTGTTCGAGGTAAAGTGAGCACTTTTGAAAGCCCACTCATTTTGAATAATAGTCCATAAATATATTTTATTTAAGCCTTAGACGTTAACTTCCGAGTGCGGCGTAATGTACACACTGTGTTCAGTACTTACACGGCAATATTTATTTTAAAAAGGTGGTTAACGGTTAAAAATGACTGAAAAGGAAAAGCAACTGGGGTCTCAAGAGTGCTCATTTTACCGTGAACAGACTATAGTTGAATTTCTCGCAAATTATATNAGGAAAAGCAACTGGGGTCTCAAGAGTGCTCATTTTACCGTGAACAGACTATAGTTGAATTTCTCGCAAATTATATCTGTTACAGTAGGATATTATTACACGCGATGCAAGACAGTGGATTGAACTACAGATGCAACTTTGTTCTGTTTTGTTTTCCTATAAGGAAACTGCACAGGAAAGCCATAAAAGTGCTGTTTTCAACAATTGTCACGGTGTTAGAGAGAGAGAGAGAGAGAGAGAGAGAGAGAGAGAGTCTCTCTCTTTTTCTGAATATATTAAATAGGATAAAATTTAAAAAAATGGTGGCTGTAGATATAGCCTATTCGTGGTTTCTTCCCACTTTTTGAATATAACCCTTGAAAAATCAGGCCATGTATGACGTGTTTGGTTTTTTTTCCACTGCATTCCTCGATATTAGGCAAGACTTATATTTAAAAAAAGGTAAAGACTGTAATTTTTTTGCAAGCGTGATAGCGATATGGTAACTTAAAAATCAGCCTAAATATTTCATTATGGTATCAGGAAAAATAACAAACACGTACTTAGTTAACTGCACGTAATAATTTGCCACAAGAAATGCTGTAAGTTGGGAAACGGTGTACTATGTAGTTGTTTTAATTAAAAAATCCTCTAAAATTTGTAATTAGTGAAGCACCGTCTGCCCACGCAGCAAAAAAAGTAAATAAACGAGAAAAGTACGACAATTCGCTCCTGTTTTACATAACCGTTGTTCCTGCCAGAAGAGCAGAATTTTAACCTCCCACTGTTCTCGTCGTCCCTTTCTTTTTTTCCTTTCTTTTTTTTAATATTCCGTGAAATTTATTGTTCGTTGCGGTCGACGTCGTTGGGGAAAGTACCAGGATGTTAAAACTAATGGGTTTAATACAGTGTTTCACGTTAATCGTGAGGTTTTCGAATAGACTGTGCGTTAATGCGTTGACCCAATCACACCCAGTGTACAGAATCGTGTACATAATTCACGGGAACCGGTTTTTTCCGCCGGTTCTGTGCTGTAGAGTGGTAATGGGGTAGAGCGATCACGTTAGCTGCACAACACCACTCTCCGCGTCCCAACATTGAACTGCTTTTCTGCCATAACAAACATCGTAAACTACGTGGATAGGATTTGATCTTAGAACACTGTTTGTGAAAACAAGTGCTTTGAGGTGTATGTATCCTTCTTCTAGGCAATTTTTTAATACAATTTGTTTAAAGTCAAATTGGTAAAATTATTTTACTCAAATAAAAGTAATTGTCTTTTGAAAATTAAGATATAAATAAATTCGTTCATCACGGTTGACCACGTGATTTTGGTGTGGGGTAGGTGAATGTTGGGTGCGTGCGCAGATGACGGAAAAATCATTCTACGTAATCTTTGGTGGGGGGCAAGAAGGGAACAAATTGTCCACATCACAGAAACCGTCACTTCGTTTCGCATCTGTGTACTTTTCTGCTCTGTGACTCTAAGGCCGGTATTCCAGAACGTTCAGTTTGGCCTTACTTACGTGCTACCATCTCGGGCGATAGAAAAGCCATGACTAATCCTTAACTCGTGGAACGTATTTCTGAACGTGTTTTCTCATTGTCCTGAGATGGTATTGGATGTGTCGAGGTTTGTTGTTCGCCGCCCCGTGCGAGGCTATAAACAAATGAAAGCGATACTACAATGTTTATTTACAATAGATTTTGCGAAAATAAAAACCTGCGCGGTTTATTTGTTACGTTATTTGTAGCGCTAGCAGTTATTACAGACTTGAAATAACTGCACGTAGAGTAATAAAAACAATAATAATGTTTATTGTGTGACATGATATATTTATTTATTTCTTTATTGCGTGACAACTAATGGATAGAGACCTGAAAAATTCGCGAGTTCAATGGCCTGCGGACTAGACTCTACAGTCGTATGTACAAATATGCCGATATTAACTGCACATTGGTTGTTGATGTCGCAATGGAAGGCAACAATTGGACACCGTTCTCCAGGAGGTGTCAATCACCGCTTGGACCAACGGCTAAAGTTATATAAACACACGTGTTTTGAATTCTAGCTTGTCCCAAAATGAATCCGCGATTTTTTCAGGTCTCAACTTATGGAACATATTATGGCATGTTTCGTGACCCATGTTTTGTTTCCCTGTGAGGGTACTCGCAGATTTTCACAAGTATGAGATGTGCTGAATTATGCTGCTGGCTGGAATGTTTTCTCGAGGTTTCCCTGTTTTCCCTGCCCTTGCATTCCAGCGCTGCTCCATATCCGCCGTATTACGCCCTCGTTGGCTCTCCAACACCTTGGTTGTTACAAACCACCTCAACCTCACAACTCCCCCCTTTCTAAGGNATAACTCCTCCCTTCCTAAGGTGATGGAGGCCGTGGTGGTGTAGCGGCTAGAGTACTCGCTGTTCCACGAAGCACACTT
Source organism: Clitarchus hookeri (assembly GCA_002778355.1). Classification (NCBI taxonomy): domain Eukaryota; kingdom Metazoa; phylum Arthropoda; class Insecta; order Phasmatodea; family Phasmatidae; genus Clitarchus; species Clitarchus hookeri. The sequence continues at coordinate 196,944 of NQII01001894.1, read as the reverse complement.
AATTCTAAATACCCATGATTCATAATAAATATTTAAATTATATGTTTATGTCCAATTAGTTGTCCTCATAATTAGAATTTCAAACTGACCCTATGATTTATTTATTTAACCTAACATCTTGTCGACAGCAGGTTCATTAGNTTAGAATTTCAAACTGACCCTATGATTTATTTATTTAACCTAACATCTTGTCGACAGCAGGTTCATTAGAGAATGGTACATCGAGAACACAATGAAGGTAATTCAAGGAAATAATTGGTCATTGCCTTTATTAATGAGTCACCCCAGAAATTGCCTGGAGTGAGTTCGGGAAACCATGGATGGCTAGATTAGATATTAAAAATATGAGATCTGATTTGGTTGTATATTCTTGTATTGATAAACAACTGGTTTCTTGTCACTACAAAACTGCTGGCTTTGGGAGAAAAAAATTCTAAGAGTGAAGTTTTTATAAGGTGTAGACTTGTATTGGTTTAAGGTGATGTGAGATTAATGCCTGGCAAACAGCAATTTTTATAACGAGGAAAGCTAAAACTAATGCTTGGGTCAGTTGTTCACGTTTTTGTTTACCTTCACTTTACTCTTAACCTTCACAGCCTTAGATACACTGAAGAGCCAAAAAAAACTGGTACACCTGCCTAATATCGTGTAGGGCCCTCCCGAGCACGCAGAAGTGCCGCAAGACGACGTGGCATGGACTCGACTAATGTCTGAAGGTATGCAGGAGGCAATTAACACCATGAATCCTGCAGGGCAGTCCACAAATCCAATCTGCGCCAATTTGAGAAAGGCGTTGCACGTCTGTCACGTTTAATGATTCTCGTCAGTCGTCGTTTGTCCCGTTCTTTCACGATCTTTTTCCAGCCGCAGCGATGTCGAAGATGTGATGTTTTACCGGATTCCCGATATTCACGGTACACTCGTGAAATGGTCGTGCGCCGACTATAACACCACGTTCAAACTCACTTAAATCTTGATAACCTGCCATTGTAGCAGCAGTAACCGATCTAACTGCCGACCGCACCGCGTTACTCTGATTGGTTCCATACCTCTGTTATTTCACACTCACGCCTATACCAGTTTTTTTGGCTCTTCAGTGTATTAATAAATGAATTCCATAAACTCCTAAACTGAAATAGCAATTCGGCAATTAGAAAATTACGTATCTGCAGTTTTATAAAAGTGCATGTGCCTCTAACGAGTCTACAACTTACAGACTTGTTCTTAAATGCAGGGCAGGTTAGTAATCGCAAGTGTGCTTGCAAAAATTAAACGCACTGCAATTGTTCATTTACAAACTTAACGCTGATAACATATTACTATACACGCCGTAATGCAATATTTATCTTCCACGTACGCATCCACTGCATATACGAGTACACTAAACACTATTACTTTCGGGATAATGCGCTTCTGGACGACTCGCACGGCCCGGCTCGTACGCATTTTCACCCACTAATATTAATTTTCTTTCGTTGCCGAATAAATCAACAATATATAGCAGTTTTAAGACGCGTCTACCGCAAATTCACATTTCACAAACGCAAGAATAACTAAAATATAGGGCACATTCCTAACAACTAGCTACCTCATATGGCGCTCGCAAAGCTATTCAAAGTAGTATAGAAATAGTTGTTTGTAGCCAGCGTCTTGGCGTGACGTCACAACTAATGGTGTCCATCAACAAGCCATGTCGTCAGTCGTGCCAACCTAAGTTGTAACACGTCCCGCCACTGAGGTTATGGTTTCACCGCTGTAGAAGGCGGCCTCACAATTATTATTTGTACACACGATATACTATTTTATTTTACATTGTAAGGTCTTCACATAAAAATGTTGAAACACAAAATGACTTTCGAACGTAAATAGTGAGGTTTTGTTTTACAAATTCTGAGATACGTAATTATTACCAATAAACAAACCCTTGGTCAAATACTTGCTATTTTATAGTACTGGTAATAATTAATTGTTAAGTATTTAAATATTTAACGCAGTTGTTTAAATAAATAGACTTTATTGAACATATTACGTGTGAAAATATGAAAGTTGTAAATAATTTCAAAATCGTAATCTCGGGATTTGAACCCGAATCAAGTGTGTGGTAGTCAGATACTCTACCAGTTGCGCCAATACGATATACACGTAAGTGCACTGAATAACTTATATATATATATATGTATATATGTATATATATATATGTTTATATATGTATATATATATATATGTATATATATATATATGAATCGGTAGCCTATTACGTGTTTTGAATTATTCCTAATGATGGAAGCTTCTAAAACATATACATATTACACAGTATTCTTGCCGTCTTTAACTATTATAAAAAAAACAATTAAATTGTGGCGATTTCCTAATTTTTAAATAAATAGTTACATCGCGACGTACAACGGTTTGGACGCTTCGTATCGTTTATTGATGTCCGTCATGCCGCCGGCTCCGGCAAAATGATATGCGTCCTGCGCATGCGTAGGTTTCGTTTGCGCCAAGGATAAAACACCAAAATCGGATTCCTAATATTAAGGTTTCGGCCGTGACTTAACTAAGGCCTTAGCTGGCATTATAACGTTCTGGAATACTGATAAGGCCTGAGTATGGCTTGGGCTGTACCAAAACCGTTATGAAAACGTTCTGGAACACCGGCCTAAGTCCAATTTCTCCTCCTCATGAAGAACACAGATCTGTTTCGTCCGTGTGGTCCACAAGCAATTCTACAAAAGGCCACCGCTGGGACTTATACCTGCATGAGGCTCCTGATGGCTTTCCGGGATTTGTAGCAGCTCGAGAATAAGTGGCCAGGCAAGTTGACTGGAGAACCGGGGAGGACAATATATTTCGTGATGTGAATCCCTTTCTTCCTCTCCTGTCCCGCAGCATTCCCGTATTCCGGACAGTGTATTGATCTGCTGTGGTCTCCGGNCGAATCCCTTTCTTCCTCTCCTGTCCCGCAGCATTCCCGTATTCCGGACAGTGTATTGATCTGCTGTGGTCTCCGGGCTCGTGGTTTGTGCATCCCCTATTGAACTTCCCTTGTTATTTGTTGCGGTTAGGGGAGTAACAAATATATGCTGCCTCGGATAACCTGACGAATAATAGAAAGGATGTTCTGCCCATCAGTTCGGCAAAGTTAAACGAATAAATAAAACCAGATGTTGCTTTTCTTTTTTTAACATCAGAGGTCTATTTTTTACTACTTAAATTACACTTGCGATTTTATACTTGAGAACAAACTACCTGACCACTTTGAAATGTTACTGTACCTAGATAATAGGTAGGAATGCGCAGAATAATCATGTGCATCGCTAAGATATAGACTGCCCACGGTAAACCGAGCACTTTCGAAAGCCCTGCTTAGGATCCACTTGTATGCACATTGTGTATTCTTCCGCCACATGTAGCGACATGGTGGTTGAGCGGTTAGACTGCTCGCCTCCTACATAGGCGAACCGGATTCAATCCCCGGCCGGTTCACTCCGGATTTTCGCACGTCGGAATCGTGCCGGGTGATGTCGCTGGTCCGGCCGGTTTTCTCGGAGATCTGCCCGTTGGTAGGACAAACGGTAAACCAGAATTGTTCCCCGCCTCCTCGCCCACCGAGCGCAAGGAGCATAATTCCATTCCACGCTAAGTCACATTCGTGGACGTCGGTAGGAAGCAGGTCATGACTAGTATCCAGACAGGCGAGAAGAGTTTCCCTGGGTTGCACAGCTGTAGCGCCAGGAGCGGACATGCCGAGGACCTCGTCCCGATTCTCNGGGCGAGAAGAGTTTCCCTGGGTTGCACAGCTGTAGCGCCAGGAGCGGACATGCCGAGGACCTCGTCCCGATTCTCTTGCACCGCCCACTAGTCACTTCCGTCCTTCTTTCCCTAAACCTTTCCCGATCTTTTTGTTCTTTTCTCCAGAAGCTGCGGTCCTCGTGGCAGATGAAGGGAGAGTTTCCAAGGACACGTGCAGCATCGCGCCGAGCACGCGCATGCCAAGGCCTCGTCGAGATCCCGGCCTGGCCCCGTCAGACCCCTCCCACCGACATCACACACACACACACACTTCCGACCCCAGGAGCCATCTCGTCCTTCCATTATCCATTTCATTTTCCGGTTCCATTAGCTGGGGTTGTCGTCAGGTTTCCTGGAACATGCAGGCGTGTTGATAGAACGAAGGGCTGACGCTATTTTTTTTTTTTGTTCGTGATTAAATCTCGCTTTATAACCAGACGGAGGTGCCTTGGCGAACAGACTCGCCGCGCTCCTGTACAAATTACACCTCGCTGTCGGTGGTCTTGCGGTCGAATAAGATGCGCCGCTGCTGCTGTCCCCGATGTCAGTCACGTATCACCTATTAACCAACTTACGGTAGCTTGAGTGTACCGACGTTGGCCTACATTCTGACATTTTAACGCAGTGGCATTATGTTACGGTTTTACGACGTGTAGTTTATATCCACCCTCCATAACTAAGTCCAAATGGTTCTTAAATATCTATTTTGTGCGTTCTTCCTACACGCGAGCATCATTATTGTGAAAGCCACGGAACTCAATTGACAAGGAAATCTTTCAACATAATCGGAAGAAAAAACAATTGAATTTTTATTTAATTTTGTTTTACGTTATTATTATTTTTAGATGCTTAAACCATGAAAATAATAAACTTTTGTTACCTATGCCATTTTATACAAATTATACAAAAATATATAATTGGATTTGTTAAAGTTCACACGGTGTATGAAAAGTATGGGTTCCCTATTGTCGTTAAATCAGTGTTTGCGTATGTCTGTAAATAAATGTTACGGGAATACGACATATTTTTTACTGGCGCGTGCAGCTAGAGTTTGCATTAGAATGGACTATTTCACTTCTGTATTCTTAAGTATTTTGAGGTGATGTGTTGTGATACGAGAACATTTATGCAGGCGTGAACACAGCGATGATTCTCTTACTCTACTTTTATTTACATACTGTAATTCTTTGTATGAATTGATTTGAATCCGCTGTTAATTTTTACCAGGCTGTAATATTGTGAGTGTTAGGTATTGTATTTATACAAGGTGTTTTTAAATTACATGTCGAATTCAAACCACGGCATCTGTAGGCTAATATAAACAATAAATATTAGTAGCAAAATGTTCAAAACAATCGTCTAGTATTTTAAAATTAAATAGAAGTTAGCAAAACGGCGCCGTGAGTCCGCAACTTCACCTACCTGCGTGCACAGCAAGTTGCATATCACGAAGGGGAACGGCACTGGCACGCCTGTAAATTGGGCACCATGAAAATACGTGCAGACCCTACATCGCCGATACTGCTGTTTGTGTTAGAAATAATATGGAATCACTTCTGGCTGCCTTTACTATTCAATAGCTAATCTCTCATTGTCCATGCAGTTTGACGCACGTGTACTATCAAGCAACCACTAGCGGAGTCAACTTACCTCGAGGTTATGGTGTCATATGAGCAGGCGCTCTCCGTATGGCGTGACAGTTCCGTTCGCCTTCGTGATATGCAACTTGTTGTGCACGCAGGTACGCGAAACTGCCAACTCCCTGTGCTGTTTTGATAACTTCAATTTAAATTTTAAAAATACTATATACATTTTCAAAACATTTTGCTACTATGATTTATTGTTTATATTAGCCCATATATGCCGTGATTTGAATTTCAACATGCAGTTTAATACACTTTGTATATCGCACAACAGTAAGAAAACACGCGGTACACAAAGCTCGTTCCCAAAGCCTCGCGCAGCCAATCAGAGAATGGTCACGCCCACATCAAAGGAACCGCCCCGCCACTTGACTTCTGGATAATGGCCTGTTCTGAGGCTGAGTATTTGCATTATCCTGCGGATGTTGCAGTCGTAGAGCGAATATGGTGTAGAGTGATCACGGTAGCTGCGCAGAACGAGTCTCCGTGGCCCCAACACTGAAATGCGTTTCCGCCAGTACGACTATCACAAACTACGTAGGTAGGATTTGAGGTTAGAAAACGGTTTAGTGAACAACTGCTTTGAGACGTTTGTGTACTTCCTCTACCCAGTGCGATAATGTTAACTTCAAATTCGTTACAGCGTTTTATTAATATAATATTAAGATTCAACAAACACGTTCATCACTGTTGATCTCGGGGCCGCGGTGACGATGCCGCTGTTCGGAGGGTTTTCTCGGGGATCTCCCGTTTACCCCGCCCTTTCATTCCGTAGCTGCTCCGTACTCACCCCAGTCACCCTCATCGGCTCTCAAGCCCTCGCAGTTCAGAGCCGCCCAAATCTCTTCACTAACTATTGATCTCGCGAGTCTGACAGTTGTGTTGGTGTGAGGTAGGTCAATGTTGGGTTCATGCACAGAAGATGGTAGTCGGTCTACCACATCTTTAGTCCAAGGCCGCAGTCTGTCCTTACTGACGGGACATCTGTTCTTCGTGTTGTGACGTGGATCGGGCAACGCCTTGCAGGGCGGCATTCCAAAACGTTACTCTGCGAGTAAATTTTTCTCTTTGGCTGTCCCAAAACACTTTGAGTAAATAAATGTATTACTCTCTCTCGGCAGTGTCTCAAAACTGCAGAGTAATTCCTCTGAGCATCTTGCCAGAGTAGAACTTTTACACGCACTATTTCAGCGAGTAACGAGGTGTAAACTGAAAATGGCGTGAAGTTTAGTAGAATTAAACAAATTGAAAGAAAATGTGGACATATCGTTTACAGACACCCACGGGAAAATTACAAATGACGAGTGATAAAACTTGTATTTTTTTTTCTTAAAAGTTAACTTTCATAAAGGCTATATGTTTGTATGTAATGTTTATGTTTAATTTATCGCAAGTATTTGTGCATATAAGTTGTATTTTGAAAAAGAAAGAATGAGGGGAGATGGACAAATATAATTTGGAATTTACGTTGGTTGCTTAATCAGTATATATTTGTAAACACAGAATGCTATTGACATCGTGCTCGTACTAAAATCACGTCTACTTTGGCTTTCCTTGGCTGTTATTCTCCGTTACTTTACCCAACTCTTGGAGTAACGTTTTGGAACGCCTTGCAGGAGAGTTCGTGCGGATCGTTAATAGGTTTCTCTGCCTCCTGTTGGCTCCTGTCGGCTCGGATGGAACTCGCGTGCGTGTCTGCCGGTAAACAACCTCCCAAGCAATCACCCCGGGAAACTTCGCTTTGTCGCACTTCCTCCGAGTTTTGCACTTAATACTTTCGCCCGACCCCAGGCTGGTCACGTCCTGCTAAACACGTCATTTACTATGGGTAGGGGCAGTGATATTTCGCGAAGAGATTTCGAGACAAGATACAGTCCAAAGCACTGTAGGGTCGTCCAGCTACTTCGATTGGCTGAAAAATGTTCTGGCCCNGTCCAGCTACTTCGATTGGCTGAAAAATGTTCTGGCCCGTGTTAGCCGTTTGCGCACGAATCACGAAGGTTCAGTGTCAGAGTTACTTAGTCCTGAGTGGCTTGGTCAAAGACGGACACGGCACCAGCAGCCAATGGAGGTTTAACCACAGCTGAGGTGTTTATATAGTATTGAAGTCTACTGTGTGCTCCGATTTTTACGCGAAAAGTCACTGACCCTAACTATGGGTAGAGACCTGAAGAATTCGCGGATTCATTTTGGGACAAGCTAGAACTCGAAACACTTGCGTTTACACAACTTTAGCCATTGGCCCATGCGGTACTTGACACTTCCTGGAGAATGCTGGTCCAATCGTCGCCTTCCACTGTGACAGCATGCAACCAATGTGAAGTTGATGTCGGCATATTTGTTCATAAGACTGTATAGTCTAGCCTGCAGTTCATTGAACTCGCGAATTTTTCCGGTCTCTAACTATGGGCTTTGCACGGTTATTCGAACACTTTTTAAATCAACCTTTGAAAAATGTCGCTGACCTTTTAACTGGCACGCTTGCTGGCAAGCGTCCATTAAAATTGGTAACGACGAAAAAAAAAAGTAGTTCCATATCTGAACGTTGAATTAAAGGTGTTTGGTAAATGTTTGTGAATATTAAAGTTATGACTTTTGCTGTCTATTTTTTTTATGCATGACGGTGTAAGAACCAACACGTTTGTATGCAATATAAGAATTGCTTTTCTAATTATTTCACAGTTTCACTTGACCGACACATGAATGAAGTGATCAGGCCATGGCACAGAGTGTGCATACATCTAGATCTTAACCCGTTGAGTCACTGTATTCATGAACTTGGACATGTTGCACATAAAGCATTTCTACGGCCAGTGCTCTACACAACGAGGAATCAGTGCCGTGGAGTTTGCATTGCTAGGTTAGCTACGGTCGTGTTCAGACGTGCTTGTGAACTTGTTCACATCCAGTATGCGTGGTGCACGTTATTACAAGAGGAGATATTATTCAAGACCTGTTTCCCGGAATATTGGAGGTTTTAGTACTGACGTTGCTAAATATGATAATGTGTTTGTTAAGCAAGTTTCTCATGCTCAAGAAAGTTATGTTCTGCTTTCTTTTATATATAGATTTGGTATTCAAGGTATGACGGCTAATCCTGGTAGTGGGCTGTTAGATATGTGTTTTTACTCGTCGTTCTCACTACAATTGTGGTGTTACTGTTAATTATATTAAACAAATTGATGTACGGGATATAATATGTTGGAAGACTATTGCTCTACATTAGAGTGTTATAAATCAAACTGCTATTGTTTCTGTAGCTCAGGCTCCTGTATTGTTTCTGTAGCTCAGGCTCCTGTATTGTTTCTGTAGCTCAGGCTCCTGTATTGTTTCTGTAGCTCAGGCTCCTGTATTGTTTCTGTAGCTCAGGCTCCTGTATTGTTTCTGTAGCTCAGGCTCCTGTATTGTTTCTGTAGCTCAGGCTCCTGTATTGTTTCTGTAGCTCAGGCTCCTGTATTGTTTCTGTAGCTCAGGCTCCTGTATTGTTTCTGTAGCTCAGGCTCCTGTATTGTTTCTGTAGCTCAGGCTCCTGTATTGTTTCTGTAGCTCAGGCTCCTGTATTGTTTCTGTAGCTCAGGCTCCTGTATTGTTTCTGTAGCTCAGGCTCCTGTATTGTTTCTGTAGCTCAGGCTCCTGTATTGTTTCTGTAGCTCAGGCTCCTGTATTGTTTCTGTAGCTCAGGCTCCTGTATTGTTTCTGTAGCTCAGGCTCCTGTATTGTTTCTGTAGCTCAGGCTCCTGTATTGTTTCTGTAGCTCAGGCTCCTGTATTGTTTCTGTAGCTCAGGCTCCTGTATTGTTTCTGTAGCTCAGGCTCCTGTATTGTTTCTGTAGCTCAGGCTCCTGTATTGTTTCTGTAGCTCAGGCTCCTGTATTGTTTCTGTAGCTCAGGCTCCTGTATTGTTTCTGTAGCTCAGGCTCCTGTATTGTTTCTGTAGCTCAGGCTCCTGTATTGTTTCTGTAGCTCAGGCTCCTGTATTGTTTCTGTAGCTCAGGCTCCTGTATTGTTTCTGTAGCTCAGGCTCCTGTATTGTTTCTGTAGCTCAGGCTCCTGTATTGTTTCTGTAGCTCAGGCTCCTGTATTGTTTCTGTAGCTCAGGCTCCTGTATTGTTTCTGTAGCTCAGGCTCCTGTATTGTTTCTGTAGCTCAGGCTCCTGTATTGTTTCTGTAGCTCAGGCTCCTGTATTGTTTCTGTAGCTCAGGCTCCTGTATTGTTTCTGTAGCTCAGGCTCCTGTATTGTTTCTGTAGCTCAGGCTCCTGTATTGTTTCTGTAGCTCAGGCTCCTGTATTGTTTCTGTAGCTCAGGCTCCTGTATTGTTTCTGTAGCTCAGGCTCCTGTATTGTTTCTGTAGCTCAGGCTCCTGTATTGTTTCTGTAGCTCAGGCTCCTGTATTGTTTCTGTAGCTCAGGCTCCTGTATTGTTTCTGTAGCTCAGGCTCCTGTATTGTTTCTGTAGCTCAGGCTCCTGTATTGTTTCTGTAGCTCAGGCTCCTGTATTGTTTCTGTAGCTCAGGCTCCTGTATTGTTTCTGTAGCTCAGGCTCCTGTATTGTTTCTGTAGCTCAGGCTCCTGTATTGTTTCTGTAGCTCAGGCTCCTGTATTGTTTCTGTAGCTCAGGCTCCTGTATTGTTTCTGTAGCTCAGGCTCCTGTATTGTTTCTGTAGCTCAGGCTCCTGTATTGTTTCTGTAGCTCAGGCTCCTGTATTGTTTCTGTAGCTCAGGCTCCTGTATTGTTTCTGTAGCTCAGGCTCCTGTATTGTTTCTGTAGCTCAGGCTCCTGTATTGTTTCTGTAGCTCAGGCTCCTGTATTGTTTCTGTAGCTCAGGCTCCTGTATTGTTTCTGTAGCTCAGGCTCCTGTATTGTTTCTGTAGCTCAGGCTCCTGTATTGTTTCTGTAGCTCAGGCTCCTGTATTGTTTCTGTAGCTCAGNTAGTAGCTGGCCAATTACTTATCAGTTTCCTGCTGGCCTCTGGCGCCGTCAACGAGTCGACTGCGGGCACACAATTAAGACGACCGAATCTGGGTGTAGGAAACCATACGTGCCGGGAGTTCAAACCCACGACCCTCTTGCACGTAAGCCTTTCAAAAGTATATAAGATTTAAGCTAACTTTCGGAAATTTCCTATTTTTAAATTTTTGGGGAGTTAAAATTCTGTAAGTATTTTAGAAATTTTAACATTAAAACATTTTTTTAAATTTGGTTTTGTACATTTTAAATATTTACAATTTTTTTATTTTTGAAGCTTTCATTTAAGGTCAAGGTCACTCAAAAGATCCAAGGTCATGGTCAAGGTCATACATATCCCAAATAGTCAACATGCATAGACTTAAAACCGCACATCACAGCCCCTTAAGCCTCACCACTTGCTCTCTCCTTGTCACACTTGCGATACTCCCTGGAAGAACAACTTTATTATAGGCTTTTTACTGTAAAGTTGGCACTTTTGAAATCAACCTTATGCCACTGCTCAGCCTGCAAGTATTTTAACGGGCACGCTGATTGGCATGTGTCCAGTTAAACTGGTAACAATGGAAATATAGTAGTTCTATGCTTCAATGTTGAATTAAAAGTGTTATGTTAAGATTAGTTGTTACATGAAATTATATATTTTGCTTAATTAAAAGTGCTATGTAAAGATTAGTTATTACATGAAATTATATATTTTGCTTAATTAAAAGTGTTATGTAAAGATTAGTTATTAAATGAGTGTAAAAATAATCTTAATTGGCAAAATATTTACTTTTTTAATAATTTCACAATTTCACTTGACCGAAGCATAGATTGAAGTGACGAGGCCCATGGCAACGTTAATTTTGCATATGGCGGAAGGATACTCAGTTCACCGTGAACAGCCTTCATATCCTAAGCAGAGCTTCCAAAAGTTCCCAATGTACCGTGACACCCTTTATCAGGCGCATAAGGAAAAAATGCAGGAGCAAGGTTCATATCAAGTAAATGGTTTCTGCAACCACAGTATTGAGACTGAAGGTAAGTTGCAGGCGACGAATATAGAAATTACAGCCCTGAGATTCGTAGTTCGAATGCAGAATCAAGTTTCGCAACTTTTTAGCGATGTTTCTCCGCGAATTTCGACTGTTTACGTGCTCGTACGAAACTGTAAAAAACGTTTTGAGGAATCCGCAGTGGATAGGTAGGCCCTAGAGTGCAAGGCCCTCAGTTAATATAAAGTCTCGAAAAACATTTTAAAAATCTCACACTTCTAAGTACTGTGCTAGTTCCTCTGAATGATGGAATTATATCTAAGAATATTCTTAAGGCTCCCGCCTACCTGGAGCGTTCATTTCTCTTCCCTTGTTGTTTCCTTCTGTGTAGAAAGCAATCTTTAGGAATGAGCAAAGTTCCTCATAATTTTAACAGATTCAAAGCGAATTGAATCATAATCCGAAGTAATCATCCTCTATAATAGTTATACTAAATGTAGTGTTTGTTCGCTTCTCTGATTGATATGGCCTATGTTATAATGTTGAGAGTGTGAATTACAAGATTGGTCATATCTACGACGGTTTATTGCAGAGGTGGCTGACTCTCTCTCTCTCTCTCTCTCTCTCTCTCTCTCTCTCTCTCTCTCTCTCTCTNACTGATGTGCAGTGATCTCGTCGCACTGCGTGTACCTATGGGGCTTTAAGCGGTGGCCCTATTATTTTATTTTTTTTGGAAAGTCTGTGGGAAGGTTCAATGCAGGGCCCTTGAGTCGTTTTGTATATTTCTGACGCGTATATGTTGAAATAAAGCGCTTTGAAAAATCCTCTTTTAGCCGTTTTAGAGAGCAATGTGCAATTGGCACATCTATTAGTGGATATTTTCAAATGCCCAGTGTCCGAAATAATTGCACAGAACGTGTTGTGGAAGTTTATTAACACCCACGCCGCGTTGTGGGTGAAAATTGCGAGCAATGGACAAATTCGTCGATTGCGAGTAGCATATACGTATTTACATTCGATTAATCCTTTTTATTTACACACGTTCCTGCCAATTGTTTCTTCGACTGCAATAAAATAAATACGTCTCCTAAGTCGTCAGACATGACCGCTCGTAGCAATGCACTAAAATCGTTAAATTATTCCTTTCAAATAAAAAAATATATATATTGCATGGGATTGCTTTGTGTCTTTTTGCCCATGTTAGCTGTTGCTTAGTGTAGTTTAGTTGAGTGTTNCACGCCGCGTTGTGGGTGAAAATTGCGAGCAATGGACAAATTCGTCGATTGCGAGTAGCATATACGTATTTACATTGGATTAATCCTTTTTATTTACACACGTTCCTGCCAATTGTTTCTTCGACTGCAATAAAATAAATACGTCTCCTAAGTCGTCAGACATGACCGCTCGTAGCAATGCACTAAAATCGTTAAATTATTCCTTTCAAATAAAAAAAAATATATATTGCATGGGATTGCTTTGTGTCTTTTTGCCCATGTTAGCTGTTGCTTAGTGTAGTTTAGTTGAGTGTTNAATATATATTGCATGGGATTGCTTTGTGTCTTTTTGCCCATGTTAGCTGTTGCTTAGTGTAGTTTAGTTGAGTGTTCCTTTATGTAATGCAGAATGTTGAATAGTTGTTTATTTTATTTTTTTGCAGACTTGTATAAAGGCAGAGTGAGAGGCGTGGATGCGGCAGTTGTAGAAGTTCCCTTCAGAAGACATGAACAGGAGCCAGGGATGTTGAGAGTGAGTACTTGTACTTAAGCCTTCCTAGGTAACTGGTAGTTGCTGGGTGTCTGTGACGCAGTCCTCTTATGGTAAGAGGCAATGAATCTCCGCCGTGCCGGTAGCAGGAGGGGACGACGATTGCAGGGTTGCCAACCCTCGCTGGCGGAGCGACCAAGGAGCTTGCGTTCTTTACGACGTTTCCTTTACGAGCAGGGGCAGGGTGCTTTTGTAACTTAGGAATAGCTAACTTAGAAATTCATTCGTGTATTTCTAAGTTACGTGGTTCTAACTTGTGAACTTTCTAGCTTGTGTTTTTCAAACTTATTATGGTTCTAAGTTGCGTGTTTCTACTATGCGACTGTTCTAAGTTACGACGTTTCTAAGTTACCAGGTTCTGCATTGTGTATTGTGTTTTTACTGTAGAGCTTCAAAGTTGTGCATTTCTATGCCATGATAGTTCTAAGTTATGACTTTTTAAGTTACAATGGTTCTAAGTTATGAAAATTAATTAAAGCGAACAATTANCCATGATAGTTCTAAGTTATGACTTTTTAAGTTACAATGGTTCTAAGTTATGAAAATTAATTAAAGCGAACAATTATAACTTTGTGAGAGTACTTGCTGGGGGCGGTGAAAACTTTTGCTGAATCAAACCCCATTATTAAAAGTATTGCTTGCACTCGAAATCTTATTACAAGCGTATTTTTATACAGGCTATACATTATTATACAGCTTACATAAAAAAATGAGTGTCCGTTGCACAGCTAATATACTTAAAAACTGTTAACGAACTTTCTATAACGACTTCGAAAGAAATGCGAAGTAACAGTGCCCAAAGCACGGAATTTAAGAACGGCGTGTGACGCTCAACCAAGTTAAGATAATAGGAACGCCGCAAAAAGAGATTAACTACGACACAGTGATTCATAGGGGCAGTGATATTTCGCGAAAAGTTTTCGAGACAAGATACAGTCCAAAGCACTGTAGCGTCGTCCAGCTTCTTTGATTGGCTAAAAAATGTTCTGGCCCGTGTTAACCGTTTGCGCACGAATCACGAAGGTTCAGTGTCGGAGTTACTTAGTCCCGAGTGGCTTGGTCAAAGACGGACACGGCACCAGCAGCCAATGGAGGTATAACAGCAGCTGAGGTGTGTATATAGTATTGAAGTCTACTGTGTGCTCAGATTTTTTTCGCGAAAAGTCACTGGCCCTAGTGATTCATAAACCAACAAAGCTTACCGTATTATTTTCTCGATAGGATTGAGAAGCACAATGCTTTTAGCTTGGCGGTTAAAAATTTTCGCCGCCAGGCTGCATTGCTGCCACATCTGCACCTGATTTTTTTCGTTTTGTATGTAAATAATGGGTGGGGACACCCGAGTTTTGCGAAAATATTACCGCGCATGCTACATTGCAACACCCTACGAGCGCACCAGCAGTTTCCCGTTGCTTATTGGCGGCGCGTGTCTGTGAGAAGACATGTTCCTAGTTGACTGGCCAATCGGNCCACCAGCAGTTTCCCGTTGCTTATTGGCGGCGCGTGTCTGTGAGAAGACATGTTCCTAGTTGACTGGCCAATCGGAATTAGGTTACTCCGCTACTGTACGTCTCTGATTCGTGGGCAGACACTTAAGATGCGTAACATCTAGATCGCCCAATCACAAAAGTGGATCTGAGCTAAAGTGTTATGAAGTACAACTGGTCGTGAAATCTTTTCGCGAAATTCGGGTGTCCCTAATAATGGGGTAGTTGCAATTTTCATAAAATAAATATAATTGTGTAAAATATTTTGATTTGTATTGCATTAGAACCGACGTAAAAGAATAAACCATGTTCTTTCCACTAAGAGTGGAATGTGACGTAATATGTTCACATGTGGCTTAATATCCTGTTGTTAACTGGATTTAACAAAACGATGGCTTACACGATTACTTTATTTAAATATGACAACGGAAGAGAGCAAATAGGGAAATGGTTATAACATATTTATTGCTTTACTGCGCAGTTTCATTAAGGGAGGGGAGAAAAGCCCAAAGTCCCTTTTGTTGACGGCCGTATTTGTTTCGCATTGAATTTCCTAACGTTTTACCGTTGAAATAAGCTGGCTTTTATGAACGCTCATCGCCAAACACAGTTGTATTTTTACTGTATGATCGTGTAAACGTAATTGTAGGGCGTGAATAATAGTTGGGTAGTAAAAATCATACTTTAAAATTTGGCTGGGGCAAGTACAGTGCAGTCGAGTGGGGAGATTCAGGTGGCTCTTATCATCGAGGTCTCGAGAGTCGATAAGGGCGAAGCGAGGTGAGTATGGAACAACGCCGGAATGAAGGGGCAGGGGGAAACATGAGATCCCCGAGAAAACCCGCCGACCAGCGGCATCGTCCGGCACGGTTCCCACATTCGAAAATCATCCGGGAGCGAATCCGCCGGGAATCGAACCCGTTTCGGTGGGAGGCGAGTACTCTAACCGCTACACCATCGCGGCCCCTTAGCGGTAAGTATACATCACGATTCGAGGCAAACACGAACTTTTACGCACGAAATATATAGTATCTCTCCATTTACCGCCAGCTTAAAAGCGAATTATTTGGAACAGCAGCGCTCGTTGCGGCGGAAATTTTCCCCATGCCAAACTCCCCCATAAGGAATCTCGTTTTGTCCTTAACCTGATTGTAATAAACCTTAGTGCAGTGGAGCCTTGCGCATGCGCGGAACTCGACAGTCGACTGCCACAGCGGGCAGCGGTGACCTTTTGAGGCCATTGCTACTGCCGTTGTCCACTTTCCCTTTGTGTGCTTGCCAAACCGCCTTTATTCTCGCACCGGCGTACACTCGTGTGATGCTAAGGGCGAGACTTTGGAAATCACATATAAATAAAGTGTAGCAGTGCTCGATAAAGCTGACGGAAGGAGAAGCAAACATGCATCTTTTGGTCACGGATGAAAATAACCTGGTACAAATAACAGGCTACGAAATCCACATTTCTGATATCAGGGTTCTTGCTTTGCTGTATGTACGTGCATAATTTGTGCAGTTTATTAGGTTTTTTTTAAATAACAACTGTTTTTGATTTTAATAGTTGTTACTACATATTACACAAAATTTTTCAAAATAGTCACCAGTTTAATAGCACAAACATTATTGCTAACAAAGTGTCTGTGTGCATCTGCTTCCCANAATTTTTCAAAATAGTCACCAGTTTAATAGCACAAACATTATTGCTAACAAAGTGTCTGTGTGCATCTGCTTCCCAGTGTATTAACGAGGATGCGGTTATACACAGTAAATGCTATTGCTTATTACTTCTGTGCTTCAGTGTTTCGAATTGTTAATTCTTTAGATGTTATATAGGTTATGTTGTATCTCCGCTGTGCAAATACTTGTAGATATCTGTGTGCTATGCATTTACTTTTCTGAAAACAAAATCATCAACGTCTACGTTACTAATTGTAGTTTAGGTTTACCATAGAATAGATAAGTATACAGAACCGAAATGTCGTGGCGGTTCCTTCGATGTAAGTGAACTCGGTCGCTCATTGGCCGCGCAAAGCTGCGGGGAACAGGCTTCGGGCCTGATTGGCTGTCGTAAGTTTTTGGATATTTCCTATAAGTTGGGCTGCGGTTTGGAAAGTCAGTCTCGAGAAGGTGATTGGTGAACGACGTTCCGCCATATTGCTGTCCGGTGAGGCCATTTTGCTAGTGTGTGTGTGTGTGGTTAGACTTCGCAACACACGCCGCCGTGTCAACCCTGGGCGAGCACCTGCAAGTAGACCTTCATTGTCTGATTGGCTACTGCGCGCTGCGAGAGATTTTCTGTTGGATATCCTGCAGCCTGAAAAGTACCTATAGTCTATTCGCGGTTTCTTCACACTTTTTGAATCAAACCTTTGAAAAATCACTCTGTATATGACGTGTTTGGTTGTTTCCTGAACATGTCACGTGTCACAAGCGTTTTATACGTGTGTTAACGTAAAAGTACCTTATTTTTTGGTTAAATTGAACTTTTACTTATTTACGTGTGTATAAATTTTAATTTATGATTTAAAATCAATATGTATGGAAACAGGGAGAAAATAGGTTGGTTGGTAACGCCTAGTAATAAATAGTTCTTGTGCAGTATATTATTAAAGTGAGTGCGCAGGAATGCGGTGCGCTGTCCCTTTGGTGTAATTTTTATAGACTCGGTTAAGCTTGGTTTGCATGAGGCGGAGGGATATCCTGAACGTCGAACTTTAGCAGGGCTCCAGAAAAGTTTGAAGTAATCGTGAATGGCCAGTAACTCACCAGGCGCTAATTGGTGAACGGCGTCGCGACATGTTACTGGTCAGCGACGCCATTTTGTTGGCGTGTGCAGCTGTGGTTCGCGGAGTATGGGGCTGTTTAATTTACGTAAGCTTGGACATTCCGTTTGTCGCAGCTCTGCGCGCCGTCATCCTCCCGCGCTTTCATCGGCGGCATCGCCATTCGCGGGGGCCGCGGTGGCTGANTTAAGAGCCGCACGAATATCTCCATTCTACTCAGCTCGTCACGTTTCACATTCGTGCACGGCGTGCGAGCGGTTACGTCGGCGCTGCCCGTCGCTTGTGCCGGAGTTCGGTGTTCTCGACGGTCGACCAAAACGTCAGGCCCACACTCGCTGTGCCACGACGCCGCCGGGCGCATGCAGATCACGAATGTGAAAGGCAGTCGCGCGTCCACGTTACGTCACTTCTGCGGCTACTGATCCTGCGTTGTTCCTGCTCTGGCCTTCGTCGTCTGCTACAAACGTACACTGAGATGAGACAAACCTATTTTCGTCTCTTCCGCGCACGTAACCATCATTAACTCGCCCGACCGCAGTACAACTGCCGAAGTCACGTGGTCAACAGCTCGTCCGTTTACCATTGGATTTTCAACACGCTCGCCCCTTTTNGCAGTACAACTGCCGAAGTCACGTGGTCAACAGCTCGTCCGTTTACCATTGGATTTTCAACACGCTCGCCCCTTTTCATATGAATGAAACACTTCCACTAACTTGAATATATTTCGTGGTCTCTACGCAGTTTCTTCACACTATTTTAATCAAACCTTCAAAAAACCACCCCATGTATGACGTGTTCAGTTCTTTCCTAATTTTTTTTTTTATGTCTTAACATTATAAGTACCCTATTTTTATTTAAATTGAAATTTTATTTATATTCTATTTGCAAGGTATTTTTGGATAACATGTCGGAATTAAAACCACGTCATATATGCGCTAATAGAAACAATAAATAATTGTAACAAAATGTTTGAGAAGGTCATGCAGTATTTTTAAATTTATGTTCAAGTTCGGCAAACCAATGCAGAGAGTCCGCAGCTTTACGTACCTGCGTGCACAAAACGTTGCATATCACGCAGGCGAACGGAACTACTTACTCTACCACAATGTTGGGATTTTCATCGGATAAGTATACACAGTTATGGCGATTGACAGATCCATTCAATTTAAAGGTTGCCCCATCAGAAGAAACCATCGCAGTAGAATGGTTATGCCGATTCTGGGACAAGGGAATGGGGAAGTTGGAGCCAGGCGCCGGCCGGCCGCCATGTTGTGACGTCACCCAACCGCCATATTAAATCTAGGTGAATTTGACTTTGACTTTGACCCTATGACCGTGACCTTGAATGACCTTGCACCCAAAATATTTCAAAGAAAAATAAGTAAATAATTACAAAATGCATAAAAATATTTTTAAAAAATCTAAAAATTATTTAATTATGTACATGTTGGAGGTCCGGGGTCCGATGGCAAGTGGATCGACTAAGTTTCCGACACGACCGGCCCTCGTCAGGTCGGCCAGTTTTCATCTCCTCAGCCATGTTAGATGTTGATGACCTCGACCTTGACCTTGGATGACCCTGAAGCCAAAATATATATAAAAGTCCCGAAACATTTCCAAAAAAATTTAACAAATTCCTAAAAAAACCCTTGACACTTGATTCAAGACCCTTGACCCAAGACTCAAGACTCATTACTCAAGACCCTTGACTCAAGACTTAAGACCCTTGACTCAAGACTTAAAACCCTTGACTCAAGACTCTTGACCCAAAACCCTCTACNAACATTTCCAAAAAAATTTAACAAATTTAACAAATTCCTAAAAAAACCCTTGACACTTGACTCAAGACTCATTACTCAAGACCCTTGACTCAAGACTTAAGACCCTTGACTCAAGACTTAAAACCCTTGACTCAAGACTCTTGGCCCAAAACCCTCTACAAAAAAATTAACAAATTAAAAAAATTAAAATTTTGAATGTTTGAACATACGGGGCCCGGAGCCGAAGCTGGCATTATAGTCTGTCATTCCGGTCTTTCGGCTTCCATGTTATTACGTCACCCAACCATCATATTGAATCCAAGTGACCTAGAACTTGACCTTTGACCTTGACTCCGTAACTTTATATGACCATAAACCCAA
Organism: Clitarchus hookeri; assembly: GCA_002778355.1. NCBI lineage: Eukaryota > Metazoa > Arthropoda > Insecta > Phasmatodea > Phasmatidae > Clitarchus > Clitarchus hookeri. The sequence continues at coordinate 177,394 of NQII01001894.1, read as the reverse complement.
AAAAATCACAAAATACTCCAAAAATAAAAAATTAAATTTTCCAAAAATGTATAAAATTATTNTTGACCTTGGATGACCCTGAAGCCAAAATATATATAAAAGTCCTGAAACATTTCCAAAAAAATTTAACAAATTTAACAAATTCCTAAAAAAACCCTTGACACTTGACTCAAGACTCATTACTCAAGACCCTTGACTCAAGACTTAAGACCCTTGACTCAAGACTTAAAACCCTTGACTCAAGACTCTTGGCCCAAAACCCTCTACAAAAAAATTAACAAATTAAAAAAATTAAAATTTTGAATGTTTGAACATACGGGGCCCGGAGCCGAAGCTGGCATTATAGTCTGTCATTCCGGTATTTCGGCTTCCATGTTATTACGTCACCCAACCATCATATTGAATCCAAGTGACCTAGAACTTGACCTTTGACCTTGACTCCGTAACTTTATATGACCATAAACCCAAAAAAATCACAAAATACTCCAAAAATAAAAAATTCAATTTTCCAAAAATGTATAAAATCATCGATGGAAATATTGCGAGATTGATCGAAAGATTGATAAAAACAATTCTTTAATCGATTTTTAATTTTTTAAATATATTTTTTTGGGGGATTTTTGGGAATTTGTAAAAAAAAAAAATTAGAATTTATTTTTGGGTACAAGGTTATCCAAAGTCATAGGGACGGGGTCAAGGTCATAGATGTGAGATCAAGGTGAAGATCACCCAGATCTAACTTTTTTGTCGAAGTCATCAGTGTCACCTAGGTGTTGAAAATGTAAAAAAATTGACAAACGTAAAATACAATATGGCGGGTGGAGTGCATTCGACAGAAAGACCAAAGGTTGAAGGGGTTGAGGAGGGGAATGTTAATACAGTATGATTGATTGGAGAGGGGTCAATCGTCTGCTGGACGTGGTGATGTGTGGTGACCTCCATAAATGTAAGTTTTTTCATAAATTGTAAATCATATTTTTAGAATAATTTTAGATAAATTTTTTTATAAATTTGTATAACTTTTGAAAGATTTTATTTTTGAAGTGTTTTGTGATTTTTTGGGTTTATGGTCATACAAGTTTAAGGGTTCAAGGTCAAGTTCAAGGTTACTTGTATTCAATATGGTTGTTTGGTGACGTTGTTACATGGCAGCCGGAAGACTGGAAATACAAAGAAGTGTGATGCCGACTTCGGCTCTGGGCCCCGTTATGTTGAGGCATTCAAAATTTAAATTTTTTAATTTTTGGTTGAGGGTTTTGGGTTAAGAGCCTTGACTCTTGGGTCAACGGTCTTGAATCAAGGGTATCGAGTGTTGAGTCATGGGTCTTGACTATTGGGTCAAGGGTCTTGAGTCCTGAGTCGTGAGTCAAGGGTCTTGAGTAAAGTGTCAAGGGTTTTTTTGGGAATTTGTTGGGATTTTTATACATTTTTTGGCTTCAAGGTCATCCAAGGTCAATATCGATGTCATCNGTTTTTTTGGGAATTTGTTGGGATTTTTATACATTTTTTGGCTTCAAGGTCATCCAAGGTCAATATCGATGTCATCAACATATAACATGGCTGTCGAGATGAAAATTGGCACGGATCGTCTTATCGGGAGCTCAGCGATCCACCTGCCATCGAACTAAGGACCTCTTACATGTACATCATTAAATAATTTTTTAAAATAATTTTTATACATTTTTTGGGGGATTTCATAGTTTTCTGGAATATTTGGAACTGTTTTGGTTCAAGGTCATTCAAGGTCACCGTCATAGGGTCAAAGTCAAGGTCACGGGTAAATGTCACTTAGATTCAATATGGCGGTTGGGTGACGTCACAACATGGCGGCCGGCCTGCGCCTGGCTCCTACTTCCCCATTCCCTTGTCCCAGAATCGGCATAACCATTCTACTCATCACACCAGTAAAATGTTCTTTGTCGTTGCACATGTTCACAAACTACTCACAAAATTCGACATGCCTATATGGGTCGTTTTCATTACTAATATGAAGTAACGTGGGCATATGGGGCCTCCACTTTACTTGCTTTGAAATGCGATGGACACTTAATTCACTGACACCTGACTCACGTTCAGCATTCCCCACGGACTTCGACTTCCCGAGGGAACGTGGTAATGTATGCAACACAGTCCCCACACGTCCTTCGACCGTTGTTCTCTTCCTGCTGCGCCGTCATTTCTTCACATCACACACATTTCCGTCCCTCTCAAACTTTCCACGTAATCGTGTCATTGTTGCCCGTGATGGTGGCGCAGTATCGAATTTTTCCCTCCTCCCTTTCTGCGCCTCAGTCATGTTTTCACATTTCCATTAACACTTTAAAATCCACTTACGTTACTCGAAAGAAAATATTGCCACCGCCGCGATTTCCTCTACAATTACAGTGCTGCCGCTCGTGGCTGCAAACAGAACTGGCCACAGCATAATGGTTACACGCGCTTGCACACACCAAACGTTGTCTTTATAGCGTCAGATACTTAAGTCTCATCATATTGTCTTAAATAGTTTCTCTATAATTAACGTACGAGTACAAAGAATGTAAGTATTAATTTGGGACGTTCTTAATTAGATGTAAAGATTTAAAATAACGCATTTATTTGATATAGCCACCAAAATATCTGGATATAATTTTATTTTAAAATGATGCGCGTAGAATTTTTATTTTTTAGATTGCTACAGTAACTAATGTAAGTTACAATCGTCCGAATGACTTGTAACGATAATTATGATATCAGAACACAGTTGTGTATTTTAAGGTGATTTTATTTTTGCATTCACGTGCATATTTTGTAGGTTAAATAAACTACACAATGTGACGATGATATTTTTATTTAGTTATTTCGTATGTCAGTGTTTAGTAAATTCCGTTACATGCTGATAAGTAAATAGTAAGCCAACAAACATACCATTATTTTAGTATACTTAATCATGTCACCCTGGCATTCAGTAAACTGAAAGTATCAATTGGAACATGGTCTGGCCCAAAACAGAAGGCCTGTTATTTATTCGGATAAAATATGGCAATAATGTCAATTTTCTATCCGCATTCAGTAAGAAAAAAAATTTATCTGAACTTCTGGTGTCATGTAGTTACAGATTTAATATCTTTCATGAGAGCGTGCATGAACTGAGGNAAAAAATTTATCTGAACTTCTGGTGTCATGTAGTTACAGATTTAATATCTTTCATGAGAGCGTGCATGAACTGAGGTGCGGCTGTCCTTGAATAAGGTGCACTTTTGTCTTGTGTGACAGTTTATTTCATCGCACAGCAGTCGCAATCATTCTGTACTTACCTACACTGTTTGAAGATATATTGTCAACGATGTAACAATAAAATGTATATATATATATATATAAACTGTGGAGTTACTTGCTGAGTCACGTGCGGCCCAACGCGAGCCGAACTCTTGAAAAGTGACAAGTGTTTAGAAATTCCACAAGTCTAGCGTCACCACGCAACGTGAGCGTTGAAGTCGCCCGCCAACCTGGAGTTGTTTTTTCACATCTGAGGCCGAGAAGCGCGGGTGCGATAAAGGCTACGTTGTCCCGTGCATCAAGTATGCTGTCGCCACTATGTGCAAGGCTCTGAACAGACGTGAACTGCACTCGTTCTGCGTGTGCCTATGGGACTTCAAAGCTTCGACGCTTTTATTTTATCGGTGGTAAGTCTCGAGCAAGATCCGATGCCGGGCCTCGGAGTATTTTTTGTGTGTATCTGACGCGTATATTTGAAACCGCGGCGCTTTGAAAAGTCGTTCTTGGCCACTGAGGAGTGCTCGGAAATAGCGCGTCTAACGTGCGTGCGCGACGTGTTGAAGGCACGCAACGGGCCTCGTTTGTGGCGTGTGTTCTCTTCGTGGATCGTTACATTGGACGCACGTGTAATGGTTTGGAGGGGAAACGTGTATTTCAAACATAAATCAAGACGTGGTATGGAACTGCAATGTTGCCAACATCAACAAAATANTGGAGGGGAAACGTGTATTTCAAACATAAATCAAGACGTGGTATGGAACTGCAATGTTGCCAACATCAACAAAATAGGTAGGCGTGAGTTCCATCTGTATTGCGAATTATGCCATAATGGTAATTTAGCATCGATGTGTTTTAATTAATTCATTAACCCTTGATAGTAGTTTAACATCCAATTTATTAATTNAATGGTAATTTAGCATCGATGTGTTTTAATTAATTCATTAACCCTTGATAGTAGTTTAACATCCAATTTATTAATTTTTTTAAGTTATTAATTCATCCCGCCTGCTTGTAAAATAACGTGTTTTTTCTGACCAAGCGTGCGCGACGGTAAAACACCATAAACTGCCTGCCGTGGTTCTATTTCTGTAAGTTCAGTAATAATAATTTCTGGTTGGAAATACATAATGGGTAATATGAAAATATTCTCAGAATTAACTTGACAAAGTTGTAGAATAGCTTTTACTGACGGCAAAATTGTTTNATGGGTAATATGAAAATATTCTCAGAATTAACTTGACAAAGTTGTAGAATAGCTTTTACTGACGGCAAAATTGTTTAGTAAATCAGTGAAAAATGTACAGAAATTGTGTATTTACTATTGCAGTGAATCTGTGATTTTAATTTTTTTTTTGTAGTTGAAAAAAGACACGCACTGGAGAAATTACAATTGCGGTGTCTGTAAATTTACTCGCCGTGGAGAGAAAAAAAAATACACGAATGTGTAATTTTCTGCTACATAGTAATTGTAATTTTAAATCATTATCTGTAAANTGGAGAGAAAAAAAAATACACGAATGTGTAATTTTCTGCTACATAGTAATTGTAATTTTAAATCATTATCTGTAAAGTCAGTTGTGCAAAACACGTTATTTTACTAATTTTTAGGATAAATTTACTTGCACGTAGAGGAAAAAAAAACATTGACATATGCAGGTGTAAAATTAAACCTACTTCGTCGGAGACACATGCTGCCACATACATTTTGTGTAAACTTACACAATTTTTTTATTGCAGTGCAGGTTCCACTACTGAATCGTTTCCGTAGGAGCGGAATAAACGTTTATCAAAGCACGCGCATTTGAAGTGGCCAAAAGAGATGCTTTCCGTCGAGCACGGACGGATTAGTTTCATGTTTTCCCCCCGACTACTTCTTCTAAGTTACCGGCAAAAGTTAGCGGCTAAGCACACGCATCGCTGAGCCGCTTCACCTGCATCGCTGTATAGGTTATACTTACGGCCACTGCCTACCTACCAGCAGCTGCATAATATAAACAGGAAATCCCACGTTAAGGGAATTTCGCCTCAGTGCTTTAATTTTGAAGACTAGCGTTTCAAACGAAATGCATTCTTCGCGATTTTTATTTTAGGAGAAGTTCCCTACAGCGAAGATGTTTCCATGACATGTATAGTCTGTCTGCAAGGAATTTTTAAAGTTTATATTAAAAAAAAAAGTACATATTGCCTATCTGTAGGGGCAGTGATATTTCGCGGAAAGATTTCGAGACAAGATACAGGCCAAAGCACTGTAGGGTCGTCTAACTTCTTTCATTGGCTAAAAAAATGTTCTGGTCCGTGTCTACCTTTTGCGAACGAATCATGAAGGTTCTGTGTCAGAGTTATTTAGTCCTGAGTGGCTTGGTCAAAGACGGACACGGCACCAGCAGCCAGTGGAGGTATAACAACAGCTGAGGTGTGTATATAGTATTGAAGTCTACTGTATGCTCCGATTTTTACGCGAAAAGTCACTGGCCCTACCTATCTGTATTGAAAATATTCGCTCGTAGTGATCTTCCCGTAAAAAATTAGTGAAGAATACATTTTGTTTGAAACTCCTATTTTTAAAATTATCGCACTGAGGCGAAATTTCCTCAAGATGAGTTTTCCTATTTAAATTTCGTAGCTGCCAGTCGGTAGACAGGGCCCTTAAGGCGCCCGTCTACCTGGAACTTTTTCCNCGCCTCAGTGCTTTAATTTTGAAGACTAGCGTTTCAAACGAAATGCATTCTTCGCGATTTTTATTTTAGGAGAAGTCCCTACAGCGAAGATGTTTCCATGACATGTATAGTCTGTCTGCAAGGAATTTTTAAAGTTTATGTTTTACAACAAGTACATATTGCCTATCTGTAGGGGCAGTGATATTTCGCGGAAAGATTTCGAGACAAGATACAGTCCAAAGCACTGTAGGGTCGTCTAACTTCTTTGATTGGCTAAAAAAATGTTCTGGTCCGTGTCTACCTTTTGCGCACGAATCATGAAGGTTCTGTGTCAGAGTTATTTAGTCCTGAGTGGCTTGGTCAAAGACGGTCACGGCACCAGCAGCCAGTGGAGGTATAACAACAGCTGAGGTGTGTATATAGTATTCAAGTCTACTGTATGCTCCGATTTTTACGCGAAAAATCACTGGCCCTACCTATCTGTATTGAAAATATTCGCTCGTAGTGATCTTCCAGTAAAAAATTAGTGAAGAATACATTTTGTTTGAAACTCCTATTTTTAAAATTATTGCACTGAGGCGAAATTTCCTCAAGATGAGATTTCCTATTTAAATTTCGTAGCTGCCAGTCGGTAGACAGGGCCCTTAAGGCGCCCGTCTACCTGGAACTTTTTCCCACGTTTAGGTCGAGAAGCGCGGGAGCGATAAGGGCGACACTGCCACGCGCATCAAGTACGCCATCGCCGCTAAGCGCAATGCTCTGAACTGACGTGCAGTGTTCTCGTAGTGCTGCGTGCACCTATGGGACTTTCAGCGGTGACCATATTATTTTATTAGTGGGAAGTCTTTAGGAAAGTTCAGTGCAGGCCCCTATAGTAGTTTTGTATGTATCTGATCCGTGCATTTTGAGCTACAGCGCCTTGAAAAGGCAGTTTTTAGCGGTTTTTGGAGTACTCTGAATTGATGTTTCTAACGTACGTGATATTTTGAAAGTACTTAACAGCTCTCGTCTGAAGTGTGTGTTCTTTTCGTAGATCAGTACGTTGGACGCAGGCTTAATAGTTTCGTTGAAAAACGTGTATTTCGAACACTCTGCAACGCAGTTCATGCGCCAGGTAGACGGGCGCCTTAAGCGCGAGTGCACGTAAGTGCCCGCACGAGAGTAATAAAATTCAAGTTATGTTGTTTGACGAGTGAAAAGAACGGAATGCTGCAGGGCCGGTCGTCTTGAACTTGTAGGTGTCGCTAACCCACTGACCTTTTTAGAAAGGTTCCGTCTCGGTAGAGCACCGCTTCAGTCTTGAGACCAGGCGACAAGCAACGGCAGTTTGAACTTGTGATGAAAACAGCCGTTGCTGAGACGAGCGCGTAGGCGCGATTCGTACCGTTTACGTACGTTTGTTTTCTCTCCGCGTGGGAACATGGACTGAACATAACCCTATAACTAGAGACCTGAAGAATTCGCGGATACATTTTAAGATAAGCTAGAACCCAAAACACGTTTGTTTATATAACTTTAGCCATTGGTCCACACGGTGTTTGACACTTCCTGGAGAACGGTGTCCAATTATCGCCTTCCAGTCTGACAGGAGACAACCAATGTGCAGTTGAGATCCGTATATTTGTACATTCGACTGTAGAGTCTAGCCTGCAGGTCATTGAACTCGCGAATTTTTCAGGTCTCTACAGATAACTCATTAAAAAAAAGAAGAAACCAAAGAGTTGAGATGGAAGATTTGGGTGGCTCTTAACAGCGATGTCTTGAGAGCCGAGGAGGGTGAAATGAAGTGAGAATAGAGCAGCGCCGAAATACAAGGGCGGGGGAAACGGGATATCCCCGAGAAAACCCGCCGACAGGCATCGACGGAATGATTCCCACTTGCGAAAATCCGGGAGTGACCCGGCCGAGGATTGAACCCGTTTAGCCTTGGTCGGAGGCGAGCAGGCTAACCGCTCATCCACCGCGGTCCCGAGACCAAAGAGATAATGTGAAAGAAAAATTAATTTTCAGACGATCTGAATTTAGGTTGTTATAAGTAGGGCCAGTGACTTTTCGCGTAAAAATCGGAGCACACAGTAGACTTCAATACTATATACACACCTCAGCTGTTGTTATGCCTCCATTGGCTGCTGGTGCCGTGTCCGTCTTTGACCAAGCCACTCAGGACTAAGTAACTCCGACACTGAACCTCCGTGATTCGTGTGCAAACGGTTAACACGGTCCAGAACATTTTTTTTAGCCAATCAAAGAAGCTGGACGCCGCTACAGTGCTTTGGACTGTATCTTGTCTCGAAATCTTTTCGCGAAATATCACCGCCCCTAGTGATAAGTTATCATAGATTTTGCCACTCTCTTAATGCTTTCAAGCACATGCGTATTATTTTAGGCATTGCAAGGAACAATTTGTTTCTTTGTTTGGAATTGTACAAATATCAGTACAACGCCAACGATAGGTAAGTTGACGTATAGAAATGGCATTGCGGTTCCTATGATGTGGGCGCTTCCCTACTCTGATTGGCTGGGCTGCCGGCTGGCGAGTGGGTTACCAGGTGCTGATTGGCAAATAGCGCCCCGACATGTTGCTGGCCTGTGACGCCATTTTGCTGGCTAGTGCCGCTGGAGTTCGCGGCATAAGCGGCTCTTTCACCGCTGTATAGGTTCTTAAATCAACATTTGGGGAATTTCACTGTCNGCTGGAGTTCGCGGCATAAGCGGCTCTTTCACCGCTGTATAGGTTCTTAAATCAACATTTGGGGAATTTCACTGTCCCCACCTGCTTATATTTTAACGGCCAACTGACTGGCATGCCCCCCAATAAAGTTGGTAACGATGGAGGGTAAGTAGTTCGATGTCTTAACGTTGAGTCAAAAGTCGTAGGTATGGGCAGTGATATTTCGCGAAAATATTTCGAGACAAGACACAGTCCAAAGCACTGTAGGGTCGTCCAGCTTCTTTGATTGGCTACAAATGTTCTGGTCCGTGTTAACCGTTTGCACACGAATCACGGAGGTTCAGTGTCGGAGTTACTTAGTCCTGAGTGGCTTGGTCGAAGACAGAAACGGCACCAGCAGCCGATGGAGGTATAACAACAGCTGAGGTGTGTATATAGTATTGAAGTCTACTGTGTGCTCCGATTTTTACGCGAAAAGTCACTGGCCCTAGTCATAGGTAAATATTTGTAAATACTAAAATTATTATTTTGGTTTTTTTAAAGCATATACATAGAAAAAATAAGGATTTTTTTTAAACGTTTTTGATAATTTCACAGTTTCGCTTGGACGACGCATGAATAAAGTGGTTTGGCCCATGGCGGTGTTAATTTTCAATATGGTGGATGATTACACAATGTGCATACAAGTAAATGTTAAGCAAGGCTTTCAAATGTGCTCATTTGACTGTGAATAGCCGTTTCACTGTAAAGTGAGCGCTTTTGAAATCAACCTTTGAAAAATGACACTGCTCCTACCTTACCATATGTATTAACGGGCGCACGGACTGGCATGCACCCAGTAAAGTTGGCAACGACGAAGGGAAAGTAGTTCGATGTCTTAACGTCGAATTAAAAGTGTTAGGTAAACATCTGTAGAAACTGAAACGATTTATCTTGCTTTCTGTGTTAATAATAATAATGGCGTGTGGGGAGTGCACCCAGGGCAAGGCAACACCCTCCGAGTGACGGTCTTTCCAGCTGGGACCCGTAGGTGACCGTCATCCCCGGGCATGACAGAAATGAAACCTTAGAATGGAGCGGCGCTAAAATGCAAGGGCGGGAAAAACGGGAGTACCCCGAGAAAACTCGCCGGCAAGCGGCATCGTCCAGGACGATTCCCAAATGCAAGAATCCGGGAGTGAACCCGCCGGGGATCGAGCCCGGATCGCCGCGGTGGGAGGCGAGCGCCCTGGCCACTACGCCACCGCTTTCTGTGTTATTTCAATGAATCTAAGTGTGAGGATCAGCAGATTCGTGAAACATTTACTCTTATAATAATTTCACAGTTTCACTTGACCGACGCACGAATTATGTGAGCAGGCATATAACAATGTTAAGTTTACATATGGCGGAAGAATACACAATGTTTACACACGTAGAACTTTAGCAGGTCTTTCGAAAGTGCTCAGTTTACCGTGAACGGCGTATACACACGCATACGTTTAGTCCATCCACGGTTACTTACGACTTTTCTCAAGCCCTGCTGAAGTCTACTTCCAGGATTTACCCCCTCCCCCCATACAAACAATGGGATAAGGCACCACATTCGTGCGCGCTCAGGGTTATATAATATTTTACATAATATCTATATCTTGCTAGGCGTTACCAAAACAACTGTTTTCTCACTGCCGACCCTCCCCGTGGCGCTGTCGGTTGGTGCGCCGCCGGTCTGCGGAGCGTAAGGTTCTGGGTTCGAATCCTAGAGAAAGCATGTATGTAAGTTTAAGTTAGGTCATAAGTTAGTTTGTAAGCTCGTCCCCTGATACGCCTTCAGACATAACACCGGGGGACGTTAATAATCCCTTTCCAAATACAAAAAAAAAAAAAGTTGTCTCACTCTATTTTAATTAATATTAGGCCTTATTATAATTGAAATATTATAATATATAGATNACCCTCCCCGTGGTGCTGTCGGTTGGTGCGCCGCCGGTCTGCGGTGCGTAAGGTTCTGGGTTCGTATCCTAGAGAAGGCATGGATGTAAGTTTAAGTTAGGTCATAAATTAGTTTGTAAGCTCGTCCCCTGATACGCCTTCAGACATAACACCGGGGGACGTTAATAATCCCTTTCCAAATACAAAAAAAAAAGTTGTCTCACTCTATTTTAATTAATATTAGGCCTTATTATAATTGAAATATTATAATATATAGATGTAATATAAGTAAAAGTGGTACCTTTATGTTAACAGAAGTATAAAAATCTTGTGATACATGACATATTTAGTAAACAACCAAACACGTCATACATGGGGTGATTTTTCAAATGTTAGATTAAAAAAAGTGTGATGAAACTGCGAACGGGTTATACACGAAGTTGATCGTCCACATTAACAACAACCGACGGCCGTCCAGTAGTGGCCTGGTCCCGGCAGGGGGAAGGCGAAACACGAGAGGCAAACAGCGAGTGGGATGGAGTCATCTCAGTGTGAAGCAGGCCGTTGTTAACGCTGTTTGTGTTGGGGCGACTGGGGTCGGCCGGGGCAGGTGTGTGAGTTCTGCCCGGGTCAGCGTGTACACACAGGAAGTCAGGTATAACACGAGGGGGAGCAGTCGTCACCCTCCCCACTCCCATCCCAACCCCCTCGTCAACTTGTGGCAGTTCTCCCTTGCAAGAGCCGCAGTCGAGCCAGGGGTGTGAAAAGTGCCAAGCACTCCCACACAATCTAGTCTAATCCCGGTTACTTCACACTTTTGGAATTAATTCTTTGAAAAATCACCCCATGTATTACGTGATTTGTTGTTTACCAATGTCACTAATGCCACGTATCACTAGCGTTTTATGCTTCTGTAGACGTAAAATACTTTATGTTTTATTGAACTAAACGTATACTAATACCTCATCTATAATTTAAAATGTTTTACATGTATAATTAATATAACAAAAACAGGGAGAAAATATGCGTGTTTGGCAATGCCCAGTTAGAAATAGTTCTTATGCAAAATATGATTACACTGGGTGTGCACGAATGAGGTGTGCTGTCCCTTTCGTGTAATTTTCTAGATTAGGTCAAGCCTTGTTCGCACGAGGCGGAGGAATATACTGGAAGTAGAACTATAGCAAAGCTTCAGAAAAAGTTGGAAGTAACCGTGAATTGACTATGTACGGTATACTGTTCGCGGTAAACCGAGCACTTTTTTTTTTTTTTTTTTAAGTCCTGCTTAAGATCGACTTGTGTGGACGTTATTTATTCTTCCACGACACGTACAATCAACTTTTCCACGGGCCTGGTCACTAATTCATGCGATGGCCATGCAAAACTTAATACTGACCTTCCGTGATTCGGGAGTGGTAACAATTCAAGTGATCCGATCACGGAAGTGGTTCTGAACTAAAGTGCGTTGGAGCGCCGCGAATAACTTATGTGTATTACGGAAACATAAAACAAAAGAAATAATTTTTAGTATTCACAAACGTTTACCTAACACTTTTAATTCGACTTTAAGACACGGAACTACTTTCTCTCCGTCGANGGGGGGGGTGACATTTTTCAAAGGTTGATTTCAAAACTATACGAGGACGTAGTATTCTAAGTGCCCGACGCGTAGATGCGCGGAAACACTAAGGACGAGCTAGGCACACGCATCATACGCCGGGTCATACGTCATACATAACCTGTATATGTGCATATAATCCATTCACGGTTACTCAACACTTTTCTGAAGCACTGCTAGAATTCTACTTCCAGACTATTCCTCCGCCTCATACAAACTAACTCAGTCTAGAAAATTACGCGAACGGACAACGGACCGAATTCGTGCGCATTCAGTTGTAATTATGTTTTGCATGAGAACTATTTCTTAATAGGCGCTACCAACGCACACGTTTTATCACTGTTTTTTATTCATATTTATTATAAAATAAATATTATAATTTATAAATAAAATACAGCTGAAACTTAAATTTAACGAAAAATAAGANTCATATTTATTATAAAATAAATATTATAATTTATAAATAAAATACAGCTGAAACTTAAATTTAACGAAAAATAAGATACTTTCATGTTAACCGAGGTATATAACGCTTGTGATACATTGAATACTTAGGAAATAACAAAACACATCATACATGGTGTGATTTTTCAAAGGTTTGATNTCATATTTATTATAAAATAAATATTATAATTTATAAATAAAATACAGCTGAAACTTAAATTTAACGAAAAATAAGACACTTTCATGTTAACCGAGGTATACAACGCTTGTGATACATTGAATACTTAGGAAATAACAAAACACATCATACATGGTGTGATTTTTCAAAGGTTTGATTTAAAAAAAGGGTTTGAAGCAACCACGAATAGACAATACCACTGAACTGTCTGCAGTCTTCCTCTCGGGAACTACCCTCTACTAGGTAGATATTCAGTAGTGACCTTGTCATCGTACACCGTAATAATGAATTGCAATAAGTAAAAATATCGCGGGAACTCCATTTAAGTAGTTGATCGGATATGTGTAACATGTTTAATGAGAAAACATGGAAAATACAATACATTGGTATAGACAAATACAACGAAATAATATGACAAAGCAAGACAAACTGACAAAAGTCCCTTTAAATCAAATTCTTCGAACAGTAAGCACATGAACTCTCAGTAGCACGTATATAATAAAATTTACTCAGAGAATTCAAGTAATGCATTGGATTCCAAATGCCTTGACAGTAGTTATAAAATGTTTCTTCACCCGCACCAGGCTGCAGGCTGCGAACGAGTGGACCAGCTGACAGCCATCTGGGATGACATCATGCTGAAACCTCTTGCTCTATCATTCCTCGACAATGGCGGCCATATTGAATTTCTATTTTTTTCCATAGGAATTCCTTTTTTTTTCTCTCTCCTGCTCTATCATTCCGTCCAATACATTCATGCGCTTGTATTCCCCTTATTTTTTCTTACACACTGGCATTCCTTTCTACCGCTCTCTCTCCCACACCCGTTCTCCCCCCCCAGGTTCTATCCCTTGGGGTTTTCTCATATTCCTTCCTGCTTCCTTTATTTTCTCTCTTATCTCCAACCCCTTTCCTCACTCTCTTGCTTTCTGCGTCCTCCATCACCGCTGACGTCATCTTCTGTAGGCAGTCATCTATAATTCCCGCCGCCAGTCGTCTGCTGTAGGTGGCCATCTTTGATTCCCATACCCACCACCTGAGTGTGCTAAGTTCTTTCTTTTTACGTCCTCCATCTTTAATTCCCGCGCCTTCCGCCAGTCGGCAGCTGTAGGCAGCCATCCTTAATTCCCGCGCCCGCCACCAGAGTGTGGGAGGTTCGACCATTCGCAGCTAGGAGCACTGGTATCGAAGCGGCCATTTTGTGTGTTGGTTCACTCGTTGCCTGCAGAGGCGCGCTAGCATCGTGGAGAGTAGGTCAAACGGTGGGCGCCAAGAGCGCTAGGAATTTTTTAGTTGGTAGCTGTTTGTGAACTCAAAAAAATGCAGGAGGCATGCGGTTTCCATCCGGCCACCCTCAGTTGCCAGTCCGGCATTTAGACCACACGACCACCATTGCACGGGAAGTATCAGGAGAATAAATAACGTACATACTCGCATCGGCCTGTACACTCGCCAGACAAATAAACTTGTAATCGCGAGAAAAAAAAATCGTCATTGCGTGGTTAAGAAAAGAAATAAAGTAAACACCCGCATTGGCCTACTCACTCCCCAGACAATAAATTTGTCATCGCGAAAGAAAGAGGATGTTTAATGTGGAATATATACATAGGAAAAAACTGCAGGCACGCGCGCGCACATGCTTTTTATATTTATAAAAGTTATATATATATATATATTAATATATGACGAACGGAGTGTACACACACACACAACGCGCCTCGCGCGCTCCCTATGTAATAATAATAATAAAATAAATAAGTGGTCGTATTAAAAAATAAGTGTTAAAGACGCCAACCTACGGTGAAACGGAATATACACAGGCAACACTGCGCGCGCGCACGCCTGCAGCGGCGCGGGGTGAAACAGAGTATACACACTACCTTCTGTTGCCTCAGCCTATCACTAGTCCTCACACTTTACCATCCGCATGGCTCCCGGACATGGGACCGGTGCTGTACACTTGCGCGTAGGACCGACGGGGCACTAGGTACGCGTGGCAGTGTCGCCCTTATCGCTCTCCATCTCCCCTGCCTAAAACGCGCTGAAAAGCTACAAGTAGGCGGCGCTTTTAAGAGGGTTCAAGTTGTCACGTGTCTGTAGCTTGCGCGCGCTACGCACTGGTGCCTGGGCCGGGCCGTGCCGAGGCGCGAGTTTGTTGTTCTCGCGGCCCTAAGTTGCGCTCTCAAGGTCACCGGCCTGTAACCCTATAGTCTCCAGTCCTGGCTAGGTGTGGCCCGCGAGCTGCCTTCCAGCCTCTTCCACTTCTGGCTGCTTCTCTTCCTCCACTCTTCCCCCTCCCCCCACCTTCTTCTTGCTGCGTATCGCCTGTCTACAGTTGCGTTATCACGACCTGTGGCTTATGAGGGTTGGCCACGAAAATAAGGTTTTTTTTTTAAAATATATATTTGTACCACGTACTGTTCCAACATTTTGACATTATCAGTAGAGACCTGAAGAATTCGCGGTTTTATTTTAGGGACAAGCTAGAATNTTCTTCTTGCTGCGTATCGCCTGTCTACAGTTGCGTTATCACGACCTGTGGCTTATGAGGGTTGGCCACGAAAATAAGGTTTTTTTTTTAAAATATATATTTGTACCACGTACTGTTCCAACATTTAGACATTATCAGTAGAGACCTGAAGAATTCGCGGTTTTATTTTAGGGACAAGCTAGAATTCAAAACCCATGCGTTTATATAACTTAAACCATTGGCCCACGCCGTATTTGACACTTCCTGGAGAATGCTGGTCCAATCGTCGCCTTCCACTGTGACAGCAAGCAACAAATGTGCAGTTGATGTCGGCATATTTCTATATAAGACTGTAGAGTCTGGCCTGCAGGTCATTGAACTCGCGATTTTTTCTGGTATCTAATTATCAGTGATTCNGCCCACGCCGTATTTGACACTTCCTGGAGAATGCTGGTCCTATCGTCGCCTTCCACTGTGACAGCAAGCAACCAATGTGCAGTTGATGTCGGCATATTTGTATATAAGACTGTAGAGTCTGGCCTGCAGGTCATTGAACTCGCGATTTTTTCTGGTATCTAATTATCAGTGATTCCTCTTTCCTTGCAAAAAAAAATATTTGAGCGCATAGTTTTTGCATAATTACATATCAAAATCACCATTTTACTCTTTCATAAATGTACAAATAATTAAAACCATCTTACCCACAGAAATGAGATAACTCACATTGAAAGAATATGACAAGAGCTGCTTCAAGACGTCTATAAAATTGTACAAGGAAAGGCTTTTGCAATTTCAAAAAAATTACTGAAATTAAGGAAATGTTTGCATATTTTTTATTTGTAGCTGCCCCAAAATCTTATAAAATAACTTTTGCTAAACATACGTTAAAACGAATTTAAACAAGAACTTTCGGTTACCCTTTTGAATTTTCTGCAAATAGTTTGGTTTATTTTACTTTTACATTACAGAAACGGTAAAATTTTGACTCTTGAGATGTCATTTTGCAGAAACAGTGCGATCTTAACAAATGTTATCTGAGCAGAGAGCAGTAGTAGATAATGTCTACAAGTTGAAAATATGTGGTACGAATATAAAATAGGCTACTGTCTATTCGCGGTTTGTTCACACTTTTTGCATAAAAAAAAAACCAACGTGTTTAGTTATTTCCTGATTATGACATGTATTACAAACGTTTTAAACTTATGTTGAAATAAAAGTACTGNGAATTTAAACAAGAACTTTCGGTTACCCTTTTGAATTTTCTGCAAATAGTTTGGTTTATTTTACTTTTACATTACAAAAACGGTAAAATTTTGACTCTTGAGATGTCATTTTGCAGAAACAGTGCGATCTTAACAAATGTTATCTGAGCAGAGAGCAGTAGTAGATAATGTCTACAAGTTGAATAATATGTGGTACGAATATAAAATAGGCTACTGTCTATTCGCGGTTTGTTCACACTTTTTGCATAAAAAAAAAACCCAACGTGTTTAGTTATTTCCTGATTATGACATGTATTACAAACGTTTTAAACTTATGTTGAAATAAAAGTACTGTTTTTGGTTTGATTGAAATGTTATTTATGTTTTATCTATAAATTGCAATATTACATTTATAATTAATATGAATTTAATACAGTGAGAAAACATGTTGGTAACACCTATGCAAAATATTATTACAACTAAATGCGCACGAATACGGCGCGATGTCCTTTGGAGTAATTTTCCATACTTAGTTAAGCTTAGTTTGTACGAGGCGGAGGAATATCCTGGAATTATGTTTTTAGCAGGGCTTCAGAAAAGTGTGAAGTAACCGGGAATGGAATATAACAAATGTTTCCATGGCCAACGCCATTTAAGGGGAATGACTCCCTATAGTATAGTCGCTGTTTCTTCGCACTTTTTGAATCAAACCATTAAAAAAATCACCCCATGTATGACGTGTTTTTTCATTTTCCAAATAGTTCATGTATCACAAAGGTTTTATACTTGTTGTTACATTAAAGAACCTTATTTTTTATTAAATTGTACTTTTCCTTATATTCCATTCTTAAATTATGATATTTTATTTATAACTAGTTGTGTCCGCGGCTCCGCTCGCGTGGACTACAGAATTATTGCTAAGGTTTTTTTTTTTTATATAAAGTTGAATTTACCTAGTGTTAATCTTCTATACTCTATAAATTTTATAAAACTCAACGTCTCGGTGAATTAAATGGTAAAAACATTTATAAGTATTTCTCTGTTATATGTAGATAGATATATGCTACCGCGGAGTTTTTTTTAGGTTTTTTTATTCTACACAATTCTTTACTACATGATATTGTTCCATCTTTAACGGTTTAGACAGCGTTATTGCAAGAGAGAGAGAGAGAGAGAGAGAGAGAGAGAGAGAGAGAGAGAGAGAGAGAGAGCGCTGGCGGAAAACTTTTTTCCGACTTGATTCACTATTATCGTTTGTAAATTTTTTGAGATATTTTCTGGTGATAAAGAGTAGCCTATATCACTTTTCAGCCCTCCAACTATTTATGTGCAAGAAATTACGACGATCTGTTGCTCGGTTGCGACGTTGCATTGTTATTCCGTTTGTGTACTTTTTCATTTACCAATAAGAATTTCCCCGAGGTAATGAGATATTTTCTCGTGTTAAAAAGCAGCCTATGTCACTTCCCGGCCCTCCAACTATCTATGTACAAAACATCACGTCGATCTGTTGTTCCGTTGCGACATGAAAGGACAAACAAACAAACAATCAAACACACTTTCGCATTTATAATATTAGTTAGGATTAAAATTAACTTAACAGGGAGAACATATGTGTGTTGGTAATGCCCAGTAAGAAATAGCTCTCGTGCAAAATGTTATTACACTGAGTGCACACGAAAGCGGCGCGTAATCCCGTTGGTGTAGTTTTCTAGACTTGTTACGCGCTTAGTTTGCTCTAGGCGGAGTAATATCCCGAAAGTAGAACTTTAGCAGGACTTCAGAAAAGTTGGAAGTAACCGCGAATGAATCCCTAGAAACAGTTCTTAACGTGACTTCCTGGTGGTTTCAGGCGTGTCTCGGCCATCTTTCACGTATCGCCTTCAAACGAAATAAACTTGGCCCAACTTTGCCCGCGCAACATTGCTACAAGGAGTTTTTATTGTAACAGTTTTAATACCCTGAAAATTGCGGGTAAATTAAAATTAAGAGACTCGGCCAAAAACGCAAACTCTTATTTATTTACTCCTGCTTACCGTCTTGTAGCATGGTTCTTCTCTTCTAAGGGCACAACTTGTTTTTGTTTGAAAGCTATATTTCGTTATTTATTTCTTCTCAATATATTTAATAGGATGAAAACAAAGAAAGGGCGTCTATGTCACTAAATTTGTGATTCGATAACCAAATATCGACTTTCATTTCTGCCCTGAAAAAAAAAAGGTTACGCTAAAATATTCTATATTATTTTATAATCAGAATAAAGACGACTGCTTACAATGAGGCCCGTATGACGACTGGGGAGACCTGGTAAAGTGTCGGAATATACCGCGCTGCAGATGTTGCATTGCCGTCTACGTCCTGGTACGCTGATGCTTCAGTCAGATCTTTAAGGCGCCCGTCTACCTGGCGCTTGAACTGCGTTGCAGAGTGTTCCAAATACACGTTTTTCAACGAAACTATTAAGCGTGCGTCCAACGTGCTGATCTACGAAAAGAACACACACTTCAGACGAGAGCTGCTAAGTACTTTCAAAATATCACGTACGTTAGAAACATCAATTCAGAGTACTCCAAAACCGCTAAAAACGGTCTTTCCAAGGCGCTGTAGCTCAAAATGCACGCATCAGATACATACAAAACTACTATAGGGGCCTGCACTGAACCTTCCTAAAGACTTCCCACTAGTAAAATAATATGGTCACCGCTGAAAGTCCGATAGGTACACGCAGCAAGACGAGAACACTGCACGCCAGTTCAGAGCCTTGCGCTTAGCGGCGATGGCGTACTTGATGCGCGTGGCAGTGTCGCCCTTATCGCTCCCGCGCTTCTCGGCCTAGACGTGGGAAAAAGTTCCAGGTAGACGGGCGCCTTAATATGTAGTCACGTCAGTTCTCCTGCAACTTCATGTTCGAAGGCAATGCAGTGCTTCGCCGTTGACCTCGTCTGGTGGGACGGTACAATCCGCGGGCCCGCGAGGCGAGAGTCGCTGCAGCTGAGTGCAGGAAGGGAAAGTGCACACGAGTGTAACGGCACCGCATTATCCGCGGTGTTCGCGGGGGNGAACGCTGAAACACAAGTGCTTTGAGATGTTTGTAGACTTCATCTAACAAGTTCGTGATGGAGTTTGATTAAATTATAATTTATAAAAGTATTTTATTCATACAATAGTGCCTGTCTTTTGCAAATTGAGATATAAACCAACGAGTTTAGAACTGTTGACCATGTGACTTTGACAGTTTTGATCCTTCGGGGCAGGTCAGTGTTGGGCACTTGCACGGAAGACGACCAAGCGGTCTACCTCATCTCTAGTCTATGCTTGTTACAGCTACGGGGTACTTAACCCTCAGAGTAGACGAGAACACACGCGCGAAATGGCGTGGCGGTTTTCTTCGATGTGGGGCGTACCTATCAGCTGATTGGCTACCACAGTTTTTGAATTGTGAGTGGCACCACCTGTTTTCCGCAAAAAGATTCACGCAAACGGTAGACTCCAATGTCCCATGGCAGACGTTCAGTTTTCCTTTGTTTGGTTACTCGCCACGTATCTTTGTCGGGAGACATTTCCTTACCCGACTGACCAATCAGAAATAGGTAACTCCGAATCTGAATGCCCGTGATTGGCGGGCATCCACCTGCAACGCGCGACAGTTAAAATCATCCAATCACGAAAGTGGATCCGAGCTGTAGTGTTTTGGAGTACAAGGAGTCCTGAAATCTTTTCGCGAAAAACAAAGGACTCTAATTACGAGGAGACGGAACACACGGGAAGCTTGTGTATTCTATTCCCCATCGCTGTCGCAATGCTTCCTTATGGCAGGATGTGACCTTGAGGGTTTCCCAGGACTTCCCCTTAAACGTATGGTTGCAACATTCAACTGATATGCCGAAGGAAATTTAGGCTTACGAGTTCAACTTCATTTCTGTATAACTGCATGTATGTTTCTATGCCTTTGATTATGGATAGGGCCAGTGACTTTTCGCGTAAAAATCTGGAGCACACAGTAGACTTCAATACTATATACACACACCTCAGCTGTTGTTGTACCTCCATTGGCTGCTGGTGCCGTGTCCGGCTTTGACCAAGCCACTCAGGACTAAGTAACTCCGACACTGAACCTTCTTGATTCGTGCGCAAGCGGTTAACACGGGCCAGAACATTTTTTAGCCAATCAAAGAAGCTGGATGACCCTACAGTGCTTTGGACTGTGTCTTGTCTCGAAATATTTTCGCGAAATATCACTGCCCCTAATTATGAGTGTATGTTCTCCAGAAAAGATGTTTTGAACTCTTGCACCAATTCTATCTGACTCGGTACACTCACGTTACTTACTACGGAAATCCGAAATTAAAGTTTCCAGCTATGCCGGATGCGTATTTTTCTAAATGGTGGAAGATTGAAAGTTTTTAGGGCTCCATGCCATACCATATCTAGGGAACCATTCAACTGACCTCATCCAAAATCTGTGATGTTGCATACCGACACTGTCAGTGTTGAAATGCTCATTTCCGAGTTTTCCTTACATTTCGCGAGATAGCGCTACATTGGAAAATGAAGCCGTTACATCACATCTCGTTGCGTATTTTATTGATTCGTTCGTTATTTGACGCTCAAGTAGCGATTTTGTAAGTCAACTGAACTTATCGGCTTCTTAGTATAGTCTATTCGTGGTTTCTTTACACTTTTTTGAAACAAACCTTTGAATAATATGTTTGTGTCACAAGTGTTTTGTACTTGTGTTAACATAAAATTACCCAATTTTCGGTTAAATTGAAAATTTATTTAGATTTTATCTATAAATTATAATATTTCATTTATAATTTAAATAAATAAAAACAGAGAGAAAATGGGTGTGTTGGTAATGCCTAGTAATAAATAGTTCTTATGCAAAATGTCATTAAACTGAGTGCGCACGGATGTGGTGCATTGCCCCTTTGGTGTAATTTTCTATACTCGGTTAAGCTTTGTTTGCACGAGGCGGAGGAATATCCTGAAATTAGAACTTTAGCAGGGCTTCAGAAAAGTTGAAAGTAACTGTGAATTGACTATAAAAGAACATCAAAGGAACTTCCATGTCATTTCGCCTCTGTGTACTTATCTTCTCTTTGTCAAAAAAAACCCCCGTCGTTTCATTTCTCTTCTGTATCTTGACCTTTTTCTGTGACTGTTACCAACCGCGCACGACACGCAACGTGTGCTGACGAANCCATTTCTCTTCTGTATCTTGACCTTTTTCTGTGACTGTTACCAACCGCGCACGACACGCAACGTGTGCTGACGAAGGGGTGCGTGCATGAAACATGGATACCAACACGCCTGTAGCGCGGCACTCCCGCGCTGTCGATTACAGGCAGAATCGATACCGCCTGCCGCGCCAACCTATTCATGTCACCTCGGAAAGCTCTTCTCACGGAATACTACCACAACGTCGGCCGTGAAATATCGATTGTTCACTCGTATTACTCGAGAGGACGTGGCAGGGTTTCGTATGTTAACGTAGTTTTTAACTGAATAAAAATGTATATTTACGTATTTACGAGAGTTCGTTACGGTTAGTTTAAACTGCAAAAAACCTTATTCAGCTTGTGTTTTACGTTGCGGTTTAAATAATAACAACAGTTGTTCACCTACCATCTGATGTAATTGTTGGTCTCGTTAGGTAAGGGTGCTACATTAATAATGAAAAGGAAAAAAAAACTTGTATCCTACCATTCATTGTTATAATATTGTTACGCGCTCGCTGCTTAGCATCCCGCGCGAGCGAGTGGAAGTGAAGGACAGCAGTTATATTATAGCGGCGGCAGCAAGTCAAAGGATTGTTTTGACTCAACAAGCGAGNGAGTGGAAGTGAAGGACAGCAGTTATATTATAGCGGCGGCAGCAAGTCAAAGGATTGTTTTGACTCAACAAGCGAGTGATAGGCCGGTGGCCGCGTATCTGTTACAGAAAGCGAGCCGACACGATAATTTTTTTTTTGTGGCCCGGTGTTTCCTTGGAGAGGAAAGGTGCCGAGAGCTGGAGGTCAAGTTTGTAATGGTAGACAAGCGAGCGGCCTAAGATAAAGGACGCCGCCGCACACGCTGACAAACTTATCGCAGCTNGAGTGGAAGTGAAGGACAGCAGTTATATTATAGCGGCGGCAGCAAGTCAAAGGATTGTTTTGACTCAACAAGCGAGCGATAGGCCGGTGGCCGCGTATCTGTTACAGAAAGCGAGCCGACACGATAATTTTTTTTTGTGGCCCGGTGTTTCCTTGGAGAGGAAAGGTGCCGAGAGCTGGAGGTCAAGTTTGTAATGGTAGACTAAGCGAGTGGCCTAAGATAAAGGACGCCGCCGCACACGCCGACAAACTTATCGCAGCTCGCGCCTCGCTGACTCTGAGAAGAGCATATTTCTCCATTTATCACGCAGGAAAGTCGTCGTCATCACCACTAACTTTCCCAGTATTGTTGAGAACGTTCTAGACGGCATCTACCTCATGTATAAATACCACATGCGAGCCTCTGAGGAGTGACTTCCTTCCCTTGTAGGCGTATGGGGCTTAGCCCTGAGACGCACTTAATTCCCGTCTCTACCGCGGGCTCACATATAACACTTAATTTTAGAGTAGGTTAGAAAAAAAATGAGGAGTGAGTGATTAAGAGCCGAGAGTTTGGCAGCTCGCGCGTCCTTAAGCGACAGTTGGGCGATCCGGAGCGGCGAGGGACGACTGCAGCGATCTGCGAGAGTGCGTCGGCGAGCTTGTGAGCAGTGAAGAGTGGGACTGATCTGCGGGACTGTGGACTGGATGCGTGAGTGAAAAGACATTCGGGACAATGGAAACAGACAGTTTTAACTAAATGTGTGGAAATAATTGGAGCAGTTAAAGGGACATTAGCAAGAGTAAAGACTTCAATAAAGACTTTAATTTAAATGGAGATAGTAATTAAATATTACGCACAATAGGAATAAATAAGAGTTAATAGGACACTCAGACTGGTGAATAACATATGTTTGACTGTTTGTAGCATTGAGAATAAATATAATTATTAAATGTAGTTCTTTTATTTTTATTAAGACCTCCATCCCTCACGAACTCAGATACGCCTCTCAGGCGTCCCATGTAACAATATTAAGATGTTTTTTTTTGCGTGAATTGTGTTTTCAGTAAAGTAGTTTTCCATTTTCAGACACATGTAATCTCCGAAGTGACACGAAGGAACAATCAATTTCGAAAATATCGATTGTTTTTCAGTGNACAGTAGACTTCAATACTATACACACACCTCAGCTGTTGTTATACCTCCATTGGCTGCTGGTGCCGTGTCCGTCTTGGACCAAGCTACTCAGGACTAAGTAACTCCACACACTGAACCTTCGTGATTCGTGCGCAAACAGTTGACACGGGCCAGAACATTTTTTTAGCCAATCAAAGAAGCTGGACGGCCCTACAGTGCTTTGGACTGTATCTTGTCTCGAAATATCTTCTCGCGAAATATCACTGCCGCTAGTTATAGTTTCTCTATGGTTGTACTCAGGGAGGTAGTTGTGGCCTCAAGCGGCGATGCCTGCCAGATCCTTCTCTGCCGCGATGCATGTCTCGCGTGAACTCCCTCCACTGTAGGCGCGTGTGGCTCAGCCCCTTGGGACGCGTTTAGCCCCCGTCCCTACCTCGGACGTACATCTAACACCTACCATTAGGGCAGGCCAGGAAAAAAAATGCCCGGTTGGTTTGGTTGCGAAAATCACACATGTAATTCGTCAAGGGAGTTGCCCACAAAAATGTTTGTTATTTCATATTCGTACCACATACTGTTCAGCTTTTAGACATTATCAGTAACTACTCTTTCCTCAAAATGAAAATAATAAAACACATCGTTTTGCATGAATACATGTCAAAATCACAATTTTACTGAAAGGAGATGCCAAGAACGAATTCAAGACGTCTATAAAATCGTACAAGATAATTTTTGGCACTTAAAAAAATTACTGAATATAAGGGAATCCTTGCATATTTTTTTATTTATGGCTGTCACTAATTTTTTTAAATAACTTTTGTATGCCTTAAAATGAACTAACACAAGACCTTCCAGTTGCCCTTGCTAAATTTTCTGCAAAGGGTTTACTTTATTTTATTTGTACATTACAAAAACAGTAAAATTTTAACTTTGACGTGTTATTTTGCAAAGAAACAAATGTGCAATCTATACGATGTTCACGGTTATTTAAGCACTTTTGAAATCAACCTTTGAAAAATATCACTGTCCCTACCTGCATGTATTTTAACGAGGAACTTGAGTGACATGCGCCCAGTAAAGTTGGCAACGACGGAGGGAAAGTAGTTCCATGTTTCGAACCTGAATTCAAAACGTTAGGTTAAACATTTGTGAACACTAAAATTATGTGCATTTTTTTTTCTTTTTGTTTTACGCACAGGAGTGTAAAAATTTGCACATTTGTAAAACATTTTTTAACAATTTAACAGTTTTGCTTGGATGACGGATGAATAACGTGGACAGGTTCATGGAATTGTTAATTTTACATTTGGCGTAAGAATACGCAATGTTCAGTTTACTGTAAACAGCATACGTTAAAATTAATCTTGGGGGGGGGGGGTTGTCAGAAATAATGTCTACAAGTTAAACATTATGTGGTACCAATATGAAATAACGGATTTTTTTCGTGGCGAACGCCGTTACAAACACGCAGTGCGGTATCTTGACGAGGTGCGGGTTCATCTAGGCCCCGCGCCGGGTCCGTGAGTGATAGCGAAGAGGCGTTGTAATTTCTCGTGTCGATAATCGCGGTAGATGGGGTCGCGAGCTCGCTGACAGCTCCCC
>NQII01001894.1:112646-151351 GCA_002778355.1 Clitarchus hookeri | reverse complement strand
CGTTGTTAATTCTTACGGACTTTTAACAAATTATTAAAATTTATTGAAAAAATATACTTAAAACTTAAAACAACCAATTTATATAGTGCTTCAGTGCTAAAAGCAAGACAAAACCTTTTTCCATATACCATTTTTTTATAACCAATTGAACATGTAACTCCTAGGGTGATTTTTCAAAGGTTCTTTTCAAAAGTATCGAAGATACCGTGAATGGATTATACACATGAAGTAAGCAAAGGTGACGATCGCTATAGGCTATTCACGGTAAAGTGAGCACTTTCGAAAGCCCTCTCATTTGTAATAATAGTCGATAAATATGTTTTGTTTTACCGTTAGACGTTAACTTCCGTAGTGTAGTGGAATATACGCACTGTGTTTATTACTTACATGGCAATATTTATTTTAAAAATGTGGTTAAAGGCTAAGAAATGGCTGAAAGGAAAATGCACCTAGNATGTAACTCCTAGGGTGATTTTTCAAAGGTTCTTTTCAAAAGTATCGAAGATACCGTGAATGGATTATACACATGAAGTAAGCAAAGGTGACGATCGCTATAGGCTATTCACGGTAAAGTGAGCACTTTCGAAAGCCCTCTCATTTGTAATAATAGTCGATAAATATGTTTTATTTTACCCTTTGACGTTAACTTCCGTAGTGTAGTGGAATATACGCACTGTGTTCATTACTTACATGGCAATATTTATTTTAAAAATGTGGTTAAAGGCTAAGAAATGGCTGAAAGGAAAATGCACCTAGGGCCTCAAAACTGCTCACTTTACCATGAACAGCCTATACAAATCTTACATATATGCTGTCCACGATAAACAGAGTACTTTTGAAACACGCATGTAGTGTATTCTTCCAATCGTATGGAAAATTAACTTTTCGATTGCCTGATGACTTTATTCATGCGTCGGTCGAGTGAAAATTTAAATGATTAAAGAAACTATTTTAATAAATGTTTTAATTCATACACTTATTATATGCGTTAAAAAACAGGAAGCAAAATAATCAACTTTAGTACTCACGGAGATTACCTAACANTTAATAAATGTTTTAATTCATACACTTATTATATGCGTTAAAAAACAGGAAGCAAAATAATCAACTTTAGTACTCACAGATGATTACCTAACACTTTTAATCAAACGTTACTACATGGAACTATTTCGTCTCTGTCAGTGTGCCCGTTATAGCCTAACACATGCAGTTAAAGACTGTTTACTGTAAAGTGAGCACTTTTGAACTCAACCTTCGAAAAATGACGCTGTCCCTACCTGCGTATATTTTAACAAGCAGACTGAATGGCATGCGCCCAGTAACGTTGGCAACAACTGAAAGAAAGTAGTTCACGCCTTATCGTTAAATTAAAAGTAGTAAATAAACATTTATGAATACTGAAATAATTTTTTTTACTCACTGTTTTTAATGCATTTAAGTGTAAGAATTAGCAGATTTGTAAAATATTTACTTCGCTAATAATTTCACATTTTCAATTTACCGACGCTCGAATCAAGTGACGAGAGGCTCATGGCAATGTTAATTTTTTTTTACATATGGTTGAAGAATACATATTAGCATACAAGTAGATCTTAAGCATGGCTTTCGAAAGTGCTCAGTTTACCGCGTACAGCCTTTAGGGGCAGTGATATTTTTCAAAAGTTGATTCCAAAAGTGCTTAACTAACCGTGAACAGTCTACGGTATAACTATGCGTAATAACACCATAGAGACATAGGCGTGCGCAGGAGGGATGCAGGAGGTGAAGCCGCATCCTCCATTGCATCATGAAAACAGGAAAATAAGGTAGAATCTTGCCAATTTCGAAATTTTCCCTTAAAATTTTGCATGTTTGAAACGACCACTAAATTTCGAAATAGGTTTAATGTGATGACTGTGTTAAAAAAATATATTCTTACTTTGTATTTTTATGTTGCAAAAGTGTCTCTTCATTTTTAGGTTTGCACCCCCCATTACCTAACCCTGTGCGAGCGTATGCATAGACTAAAGATGAGGTAGCCGATCTCGCTGGCTGCGTACAACCAATCTCCGTTTCTGCAAACAGGTCTTGCGAAAACGGCATGGTTTGGATTTTACGTTAGATAACTGATTTGTATGTATACTTCCTCTAACCAGTCTGTAATGCATTTTAGTTAAATTCAAATTGGTAAAAGTATTTTATTAATATAATAGTTATTGACACATTTAAAAAATAAGACATAAACAAACATGTTTATCATTGTTGACCAGGTGACTAACAGTTGTGTCGCTTTGGGGTGGGTCAAATTTGGGTACATGCGCAGAAAACGAATAAGCGGTATACCTCATCTTTAGCTAATGAATAAAATGACAGGAAACAGGGAAGAGGGTCTGTGGATGGAGGTGGCTGGCGATGGACCACAAGAAGCTCCGGATGAGAGGCGGTAGCCGCGGCCACGCACCGCCGCGCCACTGGCGGACGTGCTGGGAACCACCGGAAGCTGCGTCTAGACGGCGGAACTGGTCCAGCTACCTCCGCCGCGCGCGGGACGGGTTTACACCCCCCTCCACCCCGCTGGCCGCGTCGAGGAACCCAGTCGCGGGTAAATGATGGAGGGGGAACCAGAATGCAAATGAAGTGGTCCGCGGGGGCCCGCACGGGGCCAGGCCTTCCTTCCCAGCTCATTGCCTCGTCCTGTGTACACTTTGTCACGCTCGCCTTGCAGCCGCCGTTCACGAAACAACGTTTCTGAGATATCGGAAATGTGATGCAGTTCAACAGTGTGGAGCGATACATCGCATATCGCGAAGCTGGCGACACGCCAAGTTTGCCACAAGCGGTGTGAGCGACGTGCGATATCAATATGATCGATACTTGTGATGCCGATAATTGCGATGTCAATGTTATTTTCATTACTCTCTGTGAGCGATATATTGCACCGACACCGATATTGCAAAATTGATATCGCGAATTCCTACTCCGCCAGAGAGCGCGTCGTTACGTGTTCTCATGGTCTTACTTTTACTGTGACCAAGCGGTTATAGTCGACCACGCTGGAAAATCGCGAAAAATTTTCTGAGACAACANTGGTCTTACTTTTACTGTGACCAAGCGGTTATAGTCGACCACGCTGGAAAATCGCGAAAAATTTTCTGAGACAACATATCATCGAATACTCTAGCTAGTTCATCCTTTTATGATTAGATTAACGCAATTGACTCGGCTAAGTAGCATACCAGTCACAAACATTCCGCTTTAGAGTACCAGAATCCTCATTGACGCAATGAAGTGACTTCAAAGTCTTCAAACATGCAGGACAGCCAATATCGCAAGAACACTGTGGACCGGACATGACTACAATACGTTCAATTCAAGGAAACAGACACCTTTCCCGCGATAAATCATCATCTGTGTTACAGTACATTAGTAGAATGAAATGATAATTGTTGCGCCTGGAGTCCTAGCGGGGAGCCGGTAGCCACGTCGGCCATCTTGGTCTGTTACGTGAAACTTTTCTCGACAACTACTGAAGTTCCCTTCGGGCTACCCACAGAGCACCTTTCGCGAAGTGTAACAACGTCGACTAGTCTGCGTAAAAAAGCTAAACGTTGTTCACGATAAAGTGAGCACTTTTGAAATCGACGTTAAGAAAAGCCATTGCCCCTACCTGCATACATTTAAACGGGCGCACTGAGTAGTGGAATGCGCACAGTAAAGTTAGTAACGATTGGTGGAAAATAGTTCCGTATCTTAACGTCGAATAAAAAGTGCTAGATAACCATTTGTGGTAACTTAAATTATTTATTTCGTTTCTTTTTTTTTTNATCTTAACGTCGAATAAAAAGTGCTAGATAACCATTTGTGGTAACTTAAATTATTTATTTCGTTTCTTTTTTTTTTTTAATTGTCACGAAGTTTATAAAAGAGCAGATTTGTAAAATATTCACTTTCATGATAATTTCACTGTTTCGCTCCGCCGCATATACACAACGTGGACGCAAATAGATCTCAAGCAGGGCTTTCAAAAGTGCTAATTGTTACCGTGAACAGCCTANTCATATACACAACGTGGACGCAAATAGATCTCAAGCAGGGCTTTCAAAAGTGCTAATTGTTACCGTGAACAGCCTAGCCTACAGGTAACAACTCGCGCTCACAGAGCACTCAGTGATACAGCTGTGAAACAGCGGCTTATACCGCGAACTCCAGCCGGACACTAGCAAGATGGCGTCACTTGCCAGCAACGTGTCGGGACGCCGTTCGCCAATCAGCGCCTGCTAACCTACTTGCCAGCCAACAGCCCAGCCAATAGGAAACCTCTCGCAGCACGCAGTAATACTCAAGGCCATACTTCAAGATAATTTTTTATTTCGTTATCTGTACGGGATTTGTATAAGGATCACATAAATCNAATACTCAAGGCCATACTTCAAGATAATTTTTTATTTCGTTATCTGTACGGGATTTGTATAAGGATCACATAAATCAAAATGTTTGTAGTCAAATGATTATAGTTTTCAAAATATAGCAAAAGAAAAGTCTAAAATTTCGGAATACGGGTATNAAAATGTTTGTAGTCAAATGATTATAGTTTTCAAAATATAGCAAAAGAAAAGTCTAAAATTTCGGAATACGGGTATCCAAGTTTCTATGTTGCTAATTAACTCTGCCAACTAAATCACATGTCAGGTGATCTACATCATATACACAACATATTAATTAAGTATCAATGATGCCCCCTTAAGAAATTATTTGGAAATTCGCCATACCAGTGTATACGCTTAGAGAGAAAGCGGGAATGGTAATTTTTTCTTCCATACATTCATTGTAGCGTTCCTACATTGGCTCGGGAAACAGTAAAATGCATTGGAAAGTTCCCAACTTTGTATAAAAGTGACGCTAATCATTCCTATATATGTGCAGCTTGATGGGGGGTATTATTTTCGTACATTAGGGAGTTTACCAGAATCCTTTTCAAAGTGTATTTAACTATCGATACTCGGGTACTGGCATCCTGAATATATTTTGAAATATGTACTGATTTTTTGCTAAAACATTTTTATTCATCAGAGAGAAAATAGTTTTTACTATTTATTAGTTTCTCTTGGTAGAGTAAAAAGATAAAAAAAACATCAATACATATTTTAAAAGAGATTCAGAATACCAGTACCCAAGTACTGATTGATAAATATCCTTGATACTTAATTACTATGTCTATATATAATAATATAAACCACATGACAAGTTATTTAGTTGACAATGTTAATTAGGAGCATAGAAACTTGAGCTGCCATATTCCAAACAATTTTACTTTTCTTTGCTATATTTCGAAAACTATATTCATTTGACTACAAATATTTACATTTATGTGGTCCTTACGTAAATATATTTCAGATAATGAAATAGAAAAGTATCGTGACATGTGGCCTAAAGCACAATGCACGTTCGCAGAACCTCGCGCAGCCTGTCGCATAATGGATACGCCTACATTATTTCGCCTCTACGTACTTGGTACTCTGTGGCCTGGGTGTGCGGCTGTGGAGATTGGCGGCACTGCGTGTAGTCCGTAGCCAGGGATCGAACCTCGGCCGCTCCGGCAGGCAGTGAAGCGTGTTGCCCGCTACTCCGCCCCTACGTGACGCGCATGCGCACGTGATCCGTCGCGGCCCGCAAGTTGCGTGTCGACCCTGCCCTAGCTGCAGGCTGCTGCAGTCAGTGCTGCCAGATCATCCCAATACCCATTCCCGCAAGGCTGGCCAAAAATTACCGTTTTACTCCTAAAATTCCCCTTTTCATAAAATTGTTTTAAAAAAATGTGCCAACCATGTTTTTTACTGTTAATTATCTTTGTCTTATTTACTCCGCGTTATTCGAAAACCACATTAAAGGTGCATGTAGTAATCAAATGAAGAATAATCACAAGAAGACGGGAAATGTTCGACATAAAAGAGTTTGTTTTGGAAATATCGATTCTACTATTATGCTGTGGGAATCGATTACGTATTGTTACCGTCTTGGTTCACGTGACCAAAGACAGCACAAGTTAAGGTAGAGCACTGCTTGGAAGGGGCTGGCCAGAAAGAGTAAAAGACTCAATAAAACTGAGTTCACACTATCACTTTAATTCACATCAAATAACTTTACATAAATCTCATGAATGGCAATCTGACGTCCTGAGCAACTCTAAGCTTTCTCGATAATAATTCTTAGTGACTGGAAATGACGAAAAGTTTGCAACCGAGCTACTAATAAACCACAACTCTCACACTCGACGAATTCAACACTTAACACTGTATTCTTTTTGCAGACCTTGTAATGACGCAGTAATAATAATTATCGGGATACTTGGTTCATTTTCTTTCGTTTTGCGAGGCTTTGTAATATTTTATGAGGATTCGAAGTTAAAGCCATAGTAATGTTTATCGGTCGTACATTTGCTTTTTTCAGAAATTCAAGTTTTTGTTCCCGTCAGCATTAGTAGATAGAAGCTTTCCAACTGCAGTACACCCCTTTCTCTTCTAAATTATATTTTAGCTATAAGTACACTTACGGAGGTTGTCATGGCCACAATCTGGCCATGGCAGCCCAATCCCTCTTTGCCGCGATGCAGGTCTCCTTGCATGAAATCCCTTCCTTGTAGGCGTATGGGGCTTAGCCCTGAGACGTACTAAACTCCCGTCCCTACCGCGGGCTCATATAACACTTAGTTTTAGAGTAGTTAGTTAAAAAAAAAACTGCAGTAGACAGTTGTTGTTCTAGAAGTTTGATTATAATTTTACTTCGAAGCAGTTCGGCGTGGCGTGGGGAGAGGCATGCCGTCCCACGCCATACCATCATTTGGTCACGTGTTTGGCACCCTGGGGCGAGGAGTGGGGGTAGGCACAGGGCGACTTATATATACCCTGTGTGCCTACCGCCCGATAGCAGAACAGCGCAAAGCAAGACAGTAGACAACCAGCTCTAAAAGAGGACGCATCGAGCGTGGCAAATAACCTCCACACACCGGGCAAACTTTACCCTGCTCAATTATTTCTCCGCCGGCGTGGGAGGTCGCCAGAGTGCCAGGAGGGAACTGTGTAATTTCCTCTTGCGATGCAAGTTTGAGTGACGTGATTAAAAAGTAAACCACAGTGGCGCTGCTTTTTACTTGTTTGTCAGGTGAAACTGACTGTTCAGGACTCTGCGTACTTGAAGTTTGTGTGTGAGCTGTTTATTTGAATATTAAATAAAATTGCAGTAAATAAACCGAGACTTGACTTTATTATATATTTATTTGGCGCTTTTTATATATATTTTTTTTATATGTGTCTACCGATTAAGCAAACCGAGCTGTAATTTACAGTCGCCACTCCTGGCGATCCCCACGTTACAACCTGTAGACCAGGGATGCTCAAACGGTCGATCGCAAGAGCTTTAAAAGTCGATATCGCGGACATATGTCCACATTCCCTCAAGAAATAAAAAATAAGCGCCTTCCGTCGGTCACTCGTACGGTGACACTGTGATACGTATTAATAAAATGTAAAGTCACGCCGTAAAAGAACGCTGCGCACCGCCGGAGTTGTCGGCGCGGCTTAGTATTGTTTGCTCCCATTGTTTGTAAATAATGGATTTCTGGATTAAGAAACCGCCTTGTGAGTTGTATTCCGTTTTGGCAAGTTTGCAAGTTTGGTAAGATCAAACAATTTTATCCGTCGCCTGGAGCGCTAATCGTTATGAATATTCTCGCTAGGTCGCGCTATCTTCGAAAAATGGCGGTAACGATTTACAAAATGTAAACATAACCTTATAAAAGTGTACTCGGTATATAACACGCGAGTGTGGCCGGGGCTTAACCAAAAATAAAATATACATAGGTCGTAACAGCGACAGGCTTACCATCTGTCATGTTAGAGATCAGTTCTACCCCCTTACATTTTTTGCGATCGCTGATGGTACAAGTCTGAGCACCCCTGCTGTAGACGGTACTCGATCGAGGGCTCTCGCTGGGCGATTGTGCAGTTCGCCCGCCTGGCATGGGCTCCCGCGGCACGGCAGTAGGCCAAGGACAATAGTGGCTAGTCCTTTCGTCCTCTGCCAGATGCCAAGTGGAGGAATGACAGAGCACGAGGTACCAAGGCGGAATGACAGAGAATGAACTGGAAGATCCCAAGATCTTGCCCCGGTCTCGTGCGGTGGCATGCATCACAAACACATGAAAGTAATATATATTTCGTTTTTAAGACCTAATATACCAAAGCGACGTGGTATAAAATAATGTTTGATTTTTTTTTAAACATAACGAGTCTTCAGCGTATCCAGCAATCTTTGAAAGTAAAAATGGAATTCTTTCACAATTATTGCACAACGAGAAGAATTTAATCTACTTTCTGTTTTCATGATTTCCTTTACGATTACTTTTTTTTTCTAACAATTTGGTGACACATTCTACCACCGTGCACAGAAAAAAAAAAGTCTAATGTTGCTGCAGAAAAATTACTATTGAGGCATTTCTTTAATCGTTTATGTTGTAGTAATATTAATGAAGTAATTCTAGCATACTGGTGAAGTGTCAACGAAGCCAAGTAATGTTGCCGCAACCCAATTTGTATTGCGCTAAAATTAGCAGGAAGAACAAAATATTTTGTGTTATTGCGGCCTTAAAGAAATGTCTGACCAACACAAGGTAACACTGATTAGGCGTTGCAAAAATGGCGGATAGTGGCGAACAGCGGTAACCTCGTAAAATGAAACCACTATATTTAAATTTTAAAGCAGA
Source organism: Clitarchus hookeri (assembly GCA_002778355.1). Taxonomy (NCBI): domain Eukaryota; kingdom Metazoa; phylum Arthropoda; class Insecta; order Phasmatodea; family Phasmatidae; genus Clitarchus; species Clitarchus hookeri. The sequence goes on along the minus strand of NQII01001894.1, from coordinate 142,614 downwards.
GTATGGGAACTAAATGTGGTTTGGATCAGCTCTCAAGACCCGCAAAGCAGTTTACGTGTACCAGATATGCATATATTTCTAGAGCATAAAGTATCTCCACATAATGAAACTGAACTGCAGTTCGTGGTTTAAATTCCCTCCAATACGTCCAACATGAAGCGGAAGCAGATATGTTACGGTAGAGCAGTCGCTAGGGCCCCGGGCTCCGTGGATAGAGGTGCGTCAGGCACTCAAGGTATGTGTTCGATTCCCCTGCCTATCGTACATTTTATTCGTTAGTAATATTTATTTTTTCGTTAAAAAATAATTGTACTTAATTTATTATACACTACAATGTTTATTTAAAGTAAAATAAGTACAAGAAAATTTTCTACGCAAATGTTAACATCACTGCAACATAAAATTTGTTTTGCCGTAATACAACATTTTTATTTTATCGCAACATAAACACCTCCTTAATGTTGCCAGTACAGTAAGGAGGTAATGTTGTCACAAAAATACATACTATTACAGTAACATTAATAGCTTAACATTATATTACATTAACAACAACATTTATTATCGACAGCTCACAGATAACAAAAAATTAATGTTGTAGTAATATTAATACTGTTGCCACAACATTAGCTTTTTTTCTGTGTGTATAAGTTGGAAACAAACATTTTAACTATAAAAACAATAAAAAATTCCTAAAGGATATACAACTTTTTATCATTGGAAGTATATATACTTAGGGGCAGTGATATTTCGCGAAAAGATTTCGAGACAAGATACAGTCCAAAGCACTGTAGGGTCTTCCAGCTTCTTTGATTGGCTAAAAAAATGTTCTGGCCCGTGTTAACCGTTTGCGCACGAATCACGAAGGTTCAGTGTCGGAGTTACTTAGTCCTGAGTGGCTTGGTCAAAGACGGACACGGCACCAGCAGCCAATGGAGGTATAACAACAGCTGAGGTGTGTATAGTATCGAAGTCTACTGTGTGCTACGATTTTTACGCGAAAAGTCACTTGCCCTATATGTACTTATCGAGTAATTAAGCTCATTCATAATTGTATGTATAGTAAGAACTATCATACACCAGTAAAATTACTTAAAAGTAATTCTGATTAATTATAAAGTCTTGCAAATATGAATATCGCACAAGAAATGTAGATCGGATTTTTTTTTTGTGTTTGCAAGTCAGGAAATTTACTAGGTAAGCTGCTGTATGTAACCTGCTCGCCATTTAATGTTTATTTTTGCTGTATGGAGGGTATGATCGTGTTTAAAATGTTACCTATCCTATAATTTGCCTGTCATGTTCTCTCCACAGTGTTCGCTGATGCAATCACACCAGTGTCAGACTGCACGTTAAATCTGCCGAACGGAAACAGTCNGTTCTCTCCACAGTGTTCGCTGATGCAATCACACCAGTGTCAGACTGCACGTTAAATCTGCCGAACGGAAACAGTCTACCAGCCGGCTGAAAGGGACAGCTGTAACAATCGGTGATAATAGGATCATGTGAAATCGGCGGAGAAGAGCTCCAGTGTAGAAGGGCTTAACTGGCCGACCTCGCTGAGTCAACAAACACGCGTGCATTGAACCTGCGCCAATCCCATCGCCCTCTCCCCTTTCACGGCCCCGTCTGTTTAACTCCCGTATTTATTTTGCGAGTTCACCGACCCGTGTGAGCCACCCACGTGTTATAGGTAGAGACCTGAAAAATTCGCGAGTTCAATGGCCTACGGGCTAGACTCTACAGTTGTGTGTACAAATATGCCGATGTCAACTGCACAATGGTTATCTGCTGTCGCAGTGGAAGGCGACAACTGGACGCCGTTCTCCAGGAGGTGTCAATCACCGCGTGGACCAACGGCTAAAGTTATGTAAACGCGCGTGTTTTGAATCCCAGCTTGTCCCAAAATGAATCCGCGATTTTTCCAGGTCTCTAGTTATACGCTTTCTACCTGTATTTAAGCAACTGGCATTTTATTTATTTATTTATTTTTCTCTTTTCCCTTACACATTCTGATCGCATGTTTCCCAAAATAGTAATTCGTTGAGAACCGGGAATTTGGCGATTTCGTTTCAGGACAAATCAAACTTCGAACACACGTAGGTACATCAGAGTTTCCGCGTCTGTTGGTCGCAGTTTGTTCAGACATTCCAGGGCAGCGGTGGCGTAGTGGCCAGGGCGCTCGCCTCCCACCACGGCGATCCGGGTTCGATCCCCGGCGGGTTCACTCCCGGACTTTCGCATGTGGGAATCGTGCTGGACGATGCCGCTTGCTGGTGGGTTTTCTCGGGGTACTCCCATTTCCCCCGCTCCATTCTAGGATCTCATTTCTGTCATGCCCGGGGATGACGGTCACCTACGGGTTCCAGTTGGAAAGACCGTCACTCGGAGGGTGTTGCCCTGCCCTGGGTGCACTCCCCACACGCCATTATTATTATCAGACATTCCTTGGACTACTTTGGACGATTATGACGAACCTGCAGGACAAACGAGTACCGAATCCCGTGCCACCTGGTCCGGGCGTTAAACAACAGCCAGCGAGCAACTATAGTGTGTTCGCTGTACCGTAACACTTGTTGAATCAAAACATTGAAAAATCACCCCATGTATGGCGTGTTTGTTTGTCTCGTAAAAACATGACGTGTAACACGAGAGTTTTGTGCTCCTGCTAACACAAAAGTATTTTTATTATTGTAATTAACCCGTTCAGTCCCCGAAAAAATTTACAAGCTCAAGTGCTGCAATTGTTAAATTGTTTGATGTGCGCTGTACTTATGTCAAACGTCCTTATCGCAACCAGTGAACGTGCTGATGTCGGCAGTAGCTATTCACAAACGAGAGATGCAGAAACTTCAACAAATCATATTTTACGCAAGGAAGTAGCTCAACACACCGACGACTGATTTCTTGTGGTGTACAATGCCGACCATAAATATCCTTCACGTGCATCAATTCCTCGCTCATTGACACGAGGACCAAACGGGTTAAATTTAAATATTACTTATACTTTGTATAAAAGTTATAATATTTAATGCATATATTCACAATAAATATTGAAAATTTTATATAATATATTAAAATACATACATTAAATATTATAACTTAAATATACTATATTATATACATTAAATATTACAACTGTTATATAATATATATAATACATAATATATACATTAGGTATTATATATGTTATATAACATATATAATACAAAATATATACATTAAATATTATAAATTATATATAATATATTATATAAATGTCGTTTCCCGACACGCCGCATCGCAGGGGTTGGTGCAATGCCCGCCGAGTGGCCCTCACGACGTCTGCGCCCNAGTCCAAAGCACTGTAGGGTCGTCCAGCTTCTTTGATTGGCTAAAAAAATGTTCTGGCCCGTGTTAACCGTTTGCGCACGAATAACGGAGGTCCAGTGTAGGAGTTACTTAGTCCTGAGTGGCTTGGTCAAAGACGGACACGGCACCAGCAGCCAATGGAGGTATAACAACAGCTGAGGTGTGTATAGTATCGAAGTCTACTGTGTGCTACGATTTTTACGCGAAAAGTCACTTGCCCTATATGTACTTATCGAGTAANATCAGTTTTGCTGTTAAAGTATAATAAAACATTTCGTTTATTAAAAGGCCTTTATTCATTAAACCTCAACAGTTTATGTTGTAGTAATATTAATGAAGTAATTCTAGCATACTGGTGAAGTGTCAACGAAGCCAAGTAATGTTGCCGCAACCCAATTTGTATTGCGCTAAAATTAGCAGGAAGAACAAAATATTTTGTGTTACTGCGGCCTTAAAGAAATGTCTGACCAACACAAGGTAACACTGATTAGGCGTTGCAAAAATGGCGGATAGTGGCGAACAGCGGTAACCTCGTAAAATAAAACCACTATATTTAAATTTTAAAGCAGAGTATGGGAACTAAATGTGGTTTCGATCAGCTCTCAAGACTCGCAAAGCAGTTTACGTGTACCAGATATGCATATATTTCTAGAGCATAAAGTATCTCCACATAATGAAACTGAACTGCAGTTCGTGGTTTAAATTCCCTCCAATACGTCCAACATGAAGCGGAAGCAGATATGTTACGGTAGAGCAGTTGCTAGGGCCCCGGGCTCCGTGGATAGAGGTGCGTCAGGCACTCAAGGTATGTGTTCGATTCCCCTGCCTATCGTACATTTTATTCGTTAGTAATATTTATTTTTTTGTTAAAAAATAATTGTACTTAATTTATTATACACTACAATGTTTATTTAAAGTAAAATAAGTACAAGAAAATTTTCTACGCAAATGTTAACATCACTGCAACATAAAATTTGTTTTGCCGTAATACAACATTTTTATTTTATCGCAACATAAACACCTCCTTAATGTTGCCAGTACAGTAAGGAGGTAATGTTGTCACAAAAATACATACTATTACAGTAACATTAATAGCTTAACATTATATTACATTAGCAGCAACATTTATTATCGACAGCTCACAGATAACAAAAAATTAATGTTGTAGTAATATTAATACTGTTGCCACAACATTAGCTTTTTTTCTGTGTGTATAAGTTGGAAACAAACATTTTAACTATAAAAACAATAAAAAATTCCTAAAGGATATACAACTTTTTATCATTGGAAGTATATATACTTAGGGGCAGTGATATTTCGCGAAAAGATTTCGAGACAAGATACAGTCCAAAGCACTGTAGGGTCTTCCAGCTTCTTTGATTGGCTAAAAAAATGTTCTGGCCCGTGTTAACCGTTTGCGCACGAATCACGAAGGTTCAGTGTCGGAGTTACTTAGTCCTGAGTGGCTTGGTCAAAGACGGACACGGCACCAGCAGCCAATGGAGGTATAACAACAGCTGAGGTGTGTATATAGTATCGAAGTCTACTGTGTGCTACGATTTTTACGCGAAAAGTCACTTGCCCTATATGTACTTATCGAGTAATTAAGCTCATTCATAATTGTATGTATAGTAAGAACTATCATACACCAGTAAAATTACTTAAAAGTAATTATGATTAATTATAAAGTCTTGCAAATATGAATATCGCACTAGAAATGTAGATCGGATTTTTTTTTTGTGTTTGCAAGTCAGGAAATTTACTAGGTAAGCTGCTGTATGTAACCTGCTCGCCATTTAATGTTTATTTTTGCTGTATGGAGGGTATGATCGTGTTTAAAATGTTACCTATCCGATAATTTGCCTGTCATATTCTCTCCACAGTGTTCGCTGATGCAATCACACCAGTGTCAGACTGCACGTTAAATCTGCCGAACGGAAACAGTCTACCAGCCGGCTGAAAGGGACAGCTGTAACAATCGGTGATAATAGGATCATGTGAAATCGGTGGAGAAGAGCTCCAGTGTAGAAGGGCTTAACTGGCCGACCTCGCTGAGTCAACAAACACGCGTGCATTGAACCTGCGCCAATCCCATCGCCCTCTCCCCTTTCACGGCCCCGTCTGTTTAACTCCCGTATTTATTTTGCGAGTTCACCGACCCGTGTGAGCCACCCACGTGTTATAGGTAGAGACCTGAAAAATTCGCGAGTTCAATGGCCTACGGGCTAGACTCTACAGTTGTGTGTACAAATATGCCGATGTCAACTGCACAATGGTTATCTGCTGTCGCAGTGGAAGGCGACAACTGGACGCCGTTCTCCAGGAGGTGTCAATCACCGCGTGGACCAACGGCTAAAGTTATGTAAACGCGCGTGTTTTGAATCCCAGCTTGTCCCAAAATGAATCCGCGATTTTTCCAGGTCTCTAGTTATACGCTTTCTACCTGTATTTAAGCAACTGGCATTTTATTTATTTATTTATTTTTCTCTTTTCCCTTACACATTCTGATCGCATGTTTCCCAAAATAGTAATTCGTTGAGAACCCGGAATTTGGCGAATTCGTTTCAGGACAAATCAAACTTCGAACACACGTAGGTACATCAGAGTTTCCGCGTCTGTTGGTCGCAGTTTGTTCAGACATTCCAGGGCAGCGGTGGCGTAGTGGCCAGGGCGCTCGCCTCCCACCACGGCGATCCGGGTTCGATCCCCGGCGGGTTCACTCCCGGACTTTCGCATGTGGGAATCGTGCTGGACGATGCCGCTTGCTGGTGGGTTTTCTCGGGGTACTCCCATTTCCCCCGCTCCATTCTAGGATCTCATTTCTGTCATGCCCGGGGATGACGGTCACCTACGGGTTCCAGTTGGAAAGACCGTCACTCGGAGGGTGTTGCCCTGCCCTGGGTGCACTCCCCACACGCCATTATTATTATCAGACATTCCTTGGACTACTTTGGACGATTATGACGAACCTGCAGGACAAACGAGTACCGAATCCCGTGCCACCTGGTCCGGGCGTTAAACAACAGCCAGCGAGCAACTATAGTGTGTTCGCTGTACCGTAACACTTGTTGAATCAAAACATTGAAAAATCACCCCATGTATGGCGTGTTTGTTTGTCTCGTAAAACCATGACGTGTAACACGAGAGTTTTGTGCTCCTGCTAACACAAAAGTATTTTTATTATTGTGGTTAACCCGTTCAGTCCCCGAAAAAATTTACAAGCTCAAGTGCTGCAATTGTTAAATTGTTTGATGTGCGCTGTACTNTGGTTAACCCGTTCAGTCCCCGAAAAAATTTACAAGCTCAAGTGCTGCAATTGTTAAATTGTTTGATGTGCGCTGTACTTATGTCAAACGTCCTTATCGCAACCAGTGAACGTGCTGATGTCGGCAGTAGCTATTCACAAACGAGAGATGCAGAAACTTCAACAAATCATATTTTACGCAAGGAAGTAGCTCAACACACCGACGACTGATTTCTTGTGGTGTACAATGCCGACCATAAATATCCTTCACGTGCATCAATTCCTCGCTCATTGACACGAGGACCAAACGGGTTAAATTTAAATATTACTTATACTTTGTATAAAAGTTATAATATTTAATGCATATATTCACAATAAATATTGAAAATTTTATATAATATATTAAAATACATACATTAAATATTATAACTTAAATATACTATATTATATACATTAAATATTACAACTGTTATATAATATATATAATACATAATATATACATTAGGTATTATATATGTTATATAACATATATAATACAAAATATATACATTAAATATTATAAATTATATATAATATATTATATAAATGTCGTTTCCCGACACGCCGCATCGCAGGGGTTGGTGCAATGCCCGCCGAGTGGCCCTCACGACGTCTGCGCCCGTCGAAGACGCCCTCCCCGTAGACGTCGACGTCCGCCTGCTAGCTATCTACTCCCAAGCTGTACCCGTGGAAGACGCTCCCCTTCAAGAAACTTACTGGGAAGCACTACCCGGCGTGGAAACCAACCCAGAACACAGGCGCCCGATGTGTAACGGACCTCGATTCAATTTTAAATAACTTTGTAAAAAAAAAATTTGAAACTCGGTGTGTGCGTGGGAACCTAATTTTTTTTATATAACAAAAACAAAAATTAGTAAAAAAAATTGTTTGCAACATCCAAGGTTTTCGCTCGTTGGAATCGTAGACCATCAAGCGGATTGCCATCTCGTACAGTGACGAAGACGAGAAAACCAAAGTTTTCACTTTTTTACCGCCGTGTCCATGGCAGCAGCACGCAACAGGCGTGCCGCCTACAGACGTGCGAAACGCACGGACTAAGGTGCGACGAGGGGAATATTCCGTACGAGGAAATTCCGGCAATGCTGGACTCTGCCATAATTCCCTATTACCCCGCGTGTGTGTTTGGAAGACGCCAAGAGTCGGCGATTCGCAATGCGTGCCCCATCGGAACGAACGTTGTAGACCTTCACAAGCATTACCGCTGCCCGCCGTTTCGACAGCTCGTCGAGACGAAGGCCAAAAGACTTCACGAGTGCACAAATCAAAGATATTACTGTGCCCCTTGCAACGCCGGAGCCCTAAGATTGTGGAGTAATGTCCTGCTTACGTAAGTTAAAAAAAAAAACCCCTGTTGGTAAAGAAAAAATATTTAGTATATCAGTTTTGTAATAATTGAAAGAAAAAAATATTTAATGAGACTCTAGCCGTCACTAACATAACGTATATATATATATCTTACGTGTACAAACGTAATTATTTAAAAATAAATTAGAGATTTGGAAAAAAAAAATCACGTGTCNCCTGTTGGTAAAGAAAAAATATTTAATATATCAGTTTTGTAATAATTGAAAGAAAAAAATATTTAATGAGACTCTAGCCGTCACTAACATAACGTGTATATATATATCTTACGTGTACAAACGTAATTATTTAAAAATAAATTAGAGATTTGGAAAAAAAAAATCACGTGTCGTATACGGATGCGTTATGCTGGTTTCTATAAAGCAATCATGGCTCGAAAAATCCAAAAACACTTTTGAGGACCTAGTTACTTTTTCGTTTCAGCCATTTTTTTATCCATTAACAACCTTCTTTCTTAAATAAATATTGCCATATAAGTAGGGCCAGTGACTTTTCTCGTAAAAATCGGAGCACACGGTAGACTTCAATACTATACACACACACCTCAGCTGTTGTTATACCTCCATTGGCTGCTGGTGCCGTGTCTGTCTTCGACCAAGCCACTCAGGACTAAGTAACTCCGACACTGAGCCTCCGTGATTCGTGCGCAAACGGTAAACACGGGTCAGAACATTTTTTAACCAATCAAAGAAGTTGGACGACCCTACAGTGCTTTGAACTGTATCTTGTCTCGAAATATTTTCGCGAAATATCACTGGCCCTACATACAAGTAATAAACACAGTGTGTATATTCCACCGCACTCGGAAGTTAACGTCTATGGCTAAAATAAAATGTAGGCCTATTTATTGACTATTATTTCAAATGAGAGGGGTTTAAAAAAAACTCGCTCTACCGTGGATAGCCTATGCCATAAATGAGGTACGAAACTTACGGACTGGCTGCGTGCGCGAAGAAGCTCGCACGTGGGGGAACCGTTACGTAAGCTATTCCTAGAGACGACAGCGCTAGTGTGGGACGCGCGGTGATCTGCGTGGGCTGTCCCCTGGAACTCGCCTCGGCGCGTCTTCCCGGGATGCTGAGGCGCGTGTGACGCGGGGGCCATGTTTCATTTCGCCGACGTAGTTTCATTAGCGTTATCTCACTCCACCCCCCTCCTCATGTCACTCAACCCTCCCTGTCTTTCCATGCTCCAGCACGCCCACTCGCCTCGTGACTTGTACTGGCGGCGGGACTGTTGTCAATGGAGATGAGGCTAACCATTCAAGGCCCAGTGTACACAGTCGTGCTCAAAACAGGTGTAGGTAGTTTTTTGGTCTGTGCTGTACTCTGCGAAGCTCAATGACCAATATTCCTACCTGTGGGTAAATTATTCGCAAACCGTTTTACTGGTCTAGGTCACAATTGGTTCGTATCACTGTAACGGAACTTATTAGTTAGGGGCAGTGATATTTCGCGAAAATATTTCGAGACAAGATACAGTCCAAAGAACTGTAGTGTCGTCCAGCTTCTTTGATTGGCTAAAAAAATGTTCTGGCCCGTGTTAACCGTTTGCGCGCGAATCACGAAGGTTCAGTGTCGGAGTTACTTAGTCCTGAGTGGCTTGATCGAAGGCGGACACGGCACCAGCAGCCAATGGAGGTATAACAACAGCTGAGGTGTGTATATAGTATTGAAGTATACTGTGTGCTCCGATTTTTACGCGAAAAGTCACTGGCCCTACTTATAACCAATTTTTAATTCGATTAGACTGTAGTCTAATTGACAAAAGTATTTTATTCATGTAAAGGGGATTCTCTTCTCAAAATTAACAATTCCATGAACTTGTCCACCTTATTCATGACGTCACTGACTGATGCTTATTTACAGGGATCAGGGTGAGTATAACTTTCCCACCGCCCCCTCCTGGGTCGTTTTTAGAAAGAAAAAAAAATCCGGAAACTTTATTAATTTTGGTTGCAATACGGAAACTCGTAAAGGAACCATCCAACTATACTAAAATCTAAAAATTTCTGCACTTGTTCTCAATAAAATTATATGTAATTTTTTTCGTTATTCAAAATAGTTTCTGGTCTCAGAAAGATTAATATTCTACGTATTATGACAGCCTGGTTGGTAACAGTGCTTATATGTATATTATTTTAATTGAAACTTGCAAGAAATTTTGGGAAACTTTGACCGAGCGTTTTTAATGTCATGCCAATATTTAGTAAACTAAGTAAAAACTGATTCATGGATTAAATGGTGGTGTTTTCTTTACAACGTAAGGGACGACGCTAAGTGACAAAGAAAAATTAGTTAATGAATACTAAAGCTACGCTTGGAAATAAGCGAGTTCAAGGTCGGGGATCTCCCGTTTCTCCGCTTGCATTCCAGCGCTGATCCATACCTTAATGTTAAGAGCCGCCCAAATCTCTTCACTTCACTCAAGACCTCGCTGTTAGGAGCCCCTCAAACCTCTCCACTCACTCACTCCGCTGATTACTGGCCGGCTCTCTGTAAATATAAAGCCGAGTTGAATGCGGCTCAGTCAAATGTTCTTTCCTACGTAGAAGAATACTCCCTCCAGTTCATTAGAGTAATTTCTACTTCTAGTGCTGCTGAACTATTGTTACGCTGAACACTGTTGGCGGAGTTATATTTTTTCGCCCGTGACTTCAAAGAACGCGGGTGTCATAATGTCACGGCTAACTTCATAAAACTCAGTTAAACCCAGGCGATGTATTATAACGTCTGTAGTATTTACACAGTTAAAACTTCTGCTTGTTTTACATTTCTACATTTATTACATAAAATTGTGATCTGGCAAACACTACTGTGGTCTGTTCGCGGTTTCTTCATACTTTTTGAATCAAACTTAATAAAAATGACCCCATGTATTACACGCTTAGTTATTTCCTACATATGTCACGTGTCTAAGACATGTTATACTTATGTTAACATAAAAGTCCCTTATTTTTAGTTATATTATACTTTTACTTATATTTTATCTTAAAATTATAATATTTAATTTATAATTTATATAAATAAAAACACGAATGGCGGTGCGTAATTTTGTAGACTAGGTTAAGCTTAGTTTTCGTGAGGTGGAGGAATATCCTGGGAGTATAACATTTACGAGGACTTTAGAAAAGTTGGAAGTAATCGTGACTGGACTATACGCGCGAGATTCCAAACGGGCCGCCAAGTGGGAAGCACGTGGCGCAGTCGGTAGTGCGCATGCGCGGGTCGACCGGCCAATTGGGAAGGCGCGCCGGTCGGGCGCGGGGTCGCCATGGCAACAGCCGCGGTTGTTTGTCGGCGCGCGAGCTCCCGGCACCGCCAATCAGTCTGCTGTGAGCAGGTAGACGCGGCGTATCGCTGAAGCGTGTGCGCCCTCGTGCACTGCTAAGCCACACAGGGTGAGTCGTTCGCTGCAACTATACACTATATTACGTAGTCTGTTGGCAATTCCTCCACACTTATTTAATCAAACCTCTGAAAAGTTATCCCACGTATGACATTTTTAGTTGTTTCATAAATATTCCATATAATTAGAGACCTGAAAAAATCGCGGATTCTTTTTGGGACAAACTAGAATTCAAAACACGTGTGTTAATAAAACTTCAGCCATTGGTCCACACGGTGTTTGACACCTCCCGGAGAAGGCTGGCTCAATCGTCGCCTTCCACTGTGACAGCAGACAACCAATGTGTAGAGACCTGAAGAACTCGCGGATTCATTTTAAGACAAGCTAGAACTCAAAACACGTGTGTTTATATAACTTTAGCCATTGGTCCACGTGGTGTTTGACACTTCCTGGAGAACGGTGTCCAATTATCGCCTTCCACTCTGACAGGAGACAACCAACGTGCAGTTGACATCCGCATATTTGTACATAAGACTGTAGAGTCTAGCCTCCAGGTCACTGAACTCGCGAATTTTTCAGGTCTCTACCAATGTGCAGTTGATGTCGGCATATTTGTACACAAGATTGTAGAGTCTAGCCTGCAGGTCATTGATCTCGCAAATTTTTCAGGTATCTACATATAATACATGCGTTTTATACTTTTGTTAACGTAATTGCTTGAGTGAAGATATTTGGACGGCTCGTAACAGCGAGGTATCGAGAGCCGATGAGGGTGAAGCGAGGCGAGTGTGGAGCAGCGCCGGAATGCAAGGGCGGGGGAAACGGGAGATACCCGAGAAAACCCACCGACCGGTTGCATCGTCCGGCATGATTACCTCATGCGAAAATACGGAAACGGCCCGGCCAGGGGCCGAACCGGTTCGCCTTGGCGGTAGGCGAGCAGGCCAACCGCTCAGCCACCGCGGCCGCTGTTGACATAAGAGTATAGTGTTTTTTAGTAGAATGATCTTTATCATTTATCGTTGTAATGAATATGAATAGAAACAGGAAGAAAATGGGCTTGTTGGTAATGCCTAGTAAACAATAGTTCTTACGCAGAATATTATTAAAGTGAGTGCGCACGAATGCGGTGCGTTGTCCCTTTGGTGTAATTTTCTGGAATTGGTTAAGCTGTGTTGGTACGAGGCGGAGGAATGGTTTGGAAGTAGAACTTAAGCAAGGCTTCAAAAAAGTTGGAAGTAACCGCGAATTAACTATAGCTGACAATATAGAAGTGGAATTGCGATGGTTAGCGTTATGTGGGCGTAAGATTACATGGACCCCGAGATTTTTTTTTTCCCCGCGTTTGAGACACAGTGATACGGGCGACAATAACACCCGCGAAAAGTGTCCCATCGCTGCTGCGCGGAAATTGTTGAATCTACATTCAGTGCTTATGCTTTCCTGCTGTTATGAAGTGATCAGGCCTTAGCTGGACGGCCTGCCTGATCACACCTGCAAACTTTGAATCAGGGCTCGAGCGTGTTTGCAATAACACCTCGCGAAAGACAGTTGCAGAAACCCTCTCCACCGGCCAGTAAACGGGACCGAAAATATTAAACAACGTGGCCTATATAGGCCAGCGTAACACCGGGAGCGGCGTCTTTTGTCGTTGGGCCACTGGAATGAGAAGATCACTGAAGATAGGTGTGTCCGGCCGTCGTTAACCGCCTCCTAGTATCAGCCTCCGATAACATGAACAAGGTGGGGACTTTCCAATTAAACTGAAATAGTAATGGCGTGAGGTAATAAGACTTAATATAATTAATTAGCATCTTGGTATTCCATTTAAGCTCCCCCGATCAATAGTCACATTAATAGCTATTGTATAATATTTATGTTCAATAAACTCCATCTTATACTGCTGTGCGCTACCTAATCATGACTCATTATTTAGCTACGCCCATAACCCCTTTCAGGTATGAATTGGCATAGAAGCTATTTCGTAACAAAGTTGGAGGCTTGATTCCTCCCTACCCTCTCGTTGCCTTGCACCATCTTTTCTACCATCCACACCCATGTCAATAAATTCCCCACTCCCCCACGCTAATTTCCGTATTAATAATAGCTAAATTTCAGCCACGTCCACTTTTAACATTAAAACTTTTAGCTGTTAAGTAGCAGTATAATTAAAATAATGTCATAATATCTACTTTTAAAATGTATTAGGTTTAAATAATAATTTACCTTTTACAATCCAATATCTAAACAGACAAAGCAATTATTTTAAATCTATATAACAAACGGTATTAAAATTTAAAGAATTTCAGTGTGAACCGCAAGGCCCTAGTTGTGTGTATATACTTGTAAACAATTTACCTCAGCAATACCATTCTATAAATTTAAATTAAGATATAAATTACCTGTGTGTGCTGGATGTAGTTATTTGAAATGAAATTCAACTATTACTGTGATAGTAATTCATAATCCTGTGAACATTTTCATTAAATTAACTTTCAACTGGAGTGCCAATTAAATAAATGTCATGCAGTACACCATATTGTACATAGTTAGATATAGCTGTGCACAGATAAAGTAAAAAAATAAATATATTTTTTATGATATTTTCCCTTCAGTTTACTTAATGTATATTTAAGAAACTTCTCATAACATGCATATACATAAGGAATGACAGTTAACTACGAGATTTTAGTATTCTGACATGAAGTCAGTATCACGTTATCAGATGCCATATGGAAGGAAGAGACCTCGCAGCTACATGCCAGGCCACGCGACCCAGTTGCAAGGTGCGTAGTGCTCTTAGCCGTGAGGCCATCCAGCGCTACGTCCGCCCTCTCGGCAGGGAAGAAGGATCACGCCTTCTCAACGCAGGTGTCCCAGCTATTCACCTGAGGTAACCAAGCCCGAAGCCCCGACTTGATACANGTTCTAGATTTAAGTTCCTCATACTCCCAATATTCTCTTGCACTTCCCACGATCGATTGCCATATGGATACGGGGCATATATATTATGCAAAGCAGCAGCCTCTCGGCCGCACCCTTTTGTATTTTTACGTAGTGCTCTTAGCCGTGAGGCCATCCAGCGCTACGTCCGCCCTCTCGGCAGGGAAGAAGGATCACGCCTTCTCAACGCAGGTGTCCCAGCTATTCACCTGAGGTAACCAAGCCCGAAGCCCCGACTTGATACACAAGCTCCACCAAGAGCACCCTACACAAGGATACGGGGGATATGGTGGTTAAAAAAATTTTCCCGCGATTTTTCACCATCTCTATTGATGGATGGTTACAAAATTTGGCAGGAAAGTAGATCCTAAGCAGTGCTTTCGAAAGTTAACAATTAATCGCAAACAGTTTGTACAATACACAAGAGATATTCCACACAACTTATGCATTTCTGCAAGGAAACTTGGTGGTTGTGTCTCCATGTAATGGATAGCAACACTGCTATTCAGTTATGCACTAAGTTCATTTGGAAATGATGATGCCAACTAACGTGATTTACTCTGAGAATTAACTTTATTTTATCTCAGATATTGATTTTTTCAGAACGATGGCCAAAGTGTAATGACGAAAACAAAACCTAAAAATGTCAACGGTACGAAAATAATTAATAGCTACTTAAAAAATTGTTTCCTGAGTTTAGCTATTATGTCACCTTTGGTGCTAGGTAATTCATCGCACTCGTAACCGATATGTTCGAATAGAGTCGTCTGATATAGTTTCCAGATAATTTGTTTCTACTGTGTAATGATGCAATATTCTTAATTTTCGGGACCGGGACACGTGTTTCAATTTCGTTCGTTTTTTCTAGCTTCGTAATATTTTTATCGGGATTTAAATATTACGAAGCCGTGGTGGTTCGTTTCCCGTGATAGTTTGTTTATCGGGCATACGTTTGCTGTTGTAAGTTTATCAGGAGTCCGGTTATCGTTTCATTTCGAACGTCTGAGTTTTCAGTTTTTGTTAAGCGTCAACATTAGAGTAGCTTTTTTCAGACTGCGTCAACAAGTTTTATACGAGAAGATCGTTTATCTGTATGTTGACGGCGCAGTTTTAGTTCCTACAATGCAGTTTCGATAAGGTGTGGAGAGCGCGCGCAGTTTCGATAACGTGGTGGAGAGCGTGCGGCGTGGCCAGGCCCTTATCTCAGGAGAGGGGGGTGATAGGCAGCACAAATACACTTGTGCCTGTCACCCTTCAAGCAGTAGATATCGTCAGTTCGAGGGCAGTTGGCAAATAAGTCAGTCGCCCTTCAGTTCAGTCATACAATGCTCGCCTAGGCCACGTCGGGCCTGACGATAACCCCCCCATCGGCAACTAGACTTTGCTATATTATTTCTCCGCCGGTGTGGGAGGTCGCCGCAATTCTTATTTCTTCGGGCCAGTTTGTAATACACATAATTATTCGTAAATGATTGTGGCTCTGTTCTGCAATAGTCTATTTACATGTGAATGGTTCTGCATATATGAACTTCGGATGTGAATTGTGTCACTTCAGTAATAAATAAAAGTATAGAACAAATACTCTGAAACTTACTTTATTTCATATGTAATTGGCGTCCATTTCACAGAGTCTCGTGTTACTCCGACTTGAGCTATTCGAGTGATAAGTTACAGCCGAGTGTCAACTTAAAGCAGGTTATAACTGTAGCGCCGGTGCTTTAGGTAGGCCCATCTATACGTCGTGTCACCGGTAAAGTCAAGCCATTTTTACATGTTTTTTTACAAGCCTCTATTTTATCACTTCACTTCGTCTGTAGGTTGGGAATGATAGAGCGTGCAGGAATTCAGATAGCTTTGGTATCCGTGTGCGATGTTCCAAAACGGCGTGGCTGACTTCGTCAATGTATGTAGCAAACTGCAGTGTTATAGACGTAAAATTTTACTTTGTCTGAATTACTGTGATTTAATGTATTATTCTGTCTTTAATAATGGTTTCCGCCTGTCATATCAATCTGGGAGTGGTAACCCGACTTATACGAAGTGCGGCACCTCCTGACATTTCTGTATAACGACTTTATTCATGAGTTTGGGTGTGTGGTTAGAAGACTTTCAATAACATCCACGCCCGTTGTAACTATGACGTGGGATAACTGTTTTTTAAGCATGGGTAAACTCTTTACAGCCATAACAAATGTTCAGAATTTAATTTATGAAAGTTTTTGTACCAATGAACTTATTCCAATTGTATCTATTGGACAATTCCGCTCCTCAGAACTTGGTCTGTTTTCGAATAATATTCTTTATACTATTTCAGGGTCTAGACTGTGCATGATTTAGTTTATCTGTTATTTAAAGTCATCTAGGAGCTGAAAAATAATCCATGGTTGGATCACAAATGCGTTACAAACTTCAGTGTGTTTGAAGCGTAGATTAAATCGCGATCTCGGCTGTTTATTAATTAATAATGTGTAACAATAATTTTCTGCACTTGCAGGAATAGACACGGAATATGTTTACATCCGTCGGGTGATAAGTTTTTTGAGTAAGCAAGCACATTTGCCACCTAGTTACGTGGTGAAGTTTTTGAATTAAATAATGGCCTAGTGCCGACAGTTAATTTGATGTTTATAAACATCTTTAAGATGTACCTACTGTACCGTAATCTGCGGTTTTTCCGAAGCGAAAACAGCTTTGTGATCAAGCGGATATATGTGACTGATGACAAGAGTATATGCCGTCTTTCAGACACCTGCCCCCGCAGGAACTCTTGGCCGAGAGGAACAAGGAAATAAGCAACTGGTTGACCAATTACTACCCTTCACTGCGAAAAATTTATGTTTTTGTACGAGGAATTATTTGGAAACTAGTTGCGAAATATATTTTTGTAACACTAAAAATTAGTTAGAGTAAATTTCACAAATCCTTTGTGTATAATGTGTAAAACTAATGTTGAATTTTAAGAAGGACATGTTGAAAACTTCAAGTTTATTATAAATATTGAGCTACATAAATATTTTTGTGTGTTTCCCAAAATAATGTGTTGTAAATGTACAATATTCCAGCTGTAGAGTTTCAAGAAAATCTTTGGCAACTTGTTTCCAAAGGAAATTTGTAACAAGTACATAATTTGTTTACCGTGTGGTCTGGAGTGGGACGAAGGCAAGATACGGTACTATCAAGTAGGGAACGTGTACCAGTGGTGCGGTACCCGCAGGGTTGATTTACTTTGCGGGACTCGAGCAGAAGAGAAGTTCAAGTGGTAACCTTTGTAAAGAAGGAGCGGAAAACGCCGACGTACAGGCCGACGTACACGCCGACGTACAGGCCGACGTACACGCCGACGTACAGGCCGACGTACGGTGCCCCGCGCTTCGAAAACTCGTTACAATACAAGTAACAGCAAAACATCTGCGACATGTTCGAATGTAAATGAACCTGTACACGGAGGAACCTGCAGCTTTTGCATACAGCGTGAGTTGGTCGTGAATCGTTGGTAGACACTGCAGCGACATCCCGAGCCTTATGGTCTGACGACAAGTCTTATAATCTCCCCCTCCCCCCTGGTACTTGAGTTGGTCGGGAATCGTTGGTAGACACTGCAGCGACATCCCGAGCCTTATGGTCTGACGACAAGTCTTATAATCTCCCCCTCCCCCCTGGTACTTGAGTTGGTCGGGAATCGTTGGTAGACACTGCAGCGACATCCCGAGCCTTATGGTCTGACGACAAGTCTTATAATCTCCCCCTCCCCCTGGTTCATTCCTGCCCAATCCCAACCATCTCCGCAACTTCAATTGGCTCCCAGATACTGGTTAGAAAAATTATACATTTCACCCTGCCAATAATTATGCGAATGTGATGTCTGTTCTCACCGAATGCCACTACTAGGACAGTTCCTGTGGTAATGGCACGAAGCATTGGAGAGTTTCGCACTTCCCTCTCTTGAATGAACTGAGTAAGCAGATGACAAGACTGTTGCGATCCTGGAAAATGAGCAGACTTGTGCATGCGGCCAACAGAGATTCTCCCCGCAAGTATTGATGGCATTTTACTGCAAAAGCGACAGTCCCCGCCATGGATTACAGGATGACTAGGGGCAGTGATATTTCGCGAAAATATTTCGAGACAAGATACAGTTCAAAGCACTGTAGGGTCGTCCAGCTTTTTTGATTTGCTGAAACATGTTTTGGTCCGTGTTAACTGCTTGCGCACGAATCATGAAGGCACAGTGTCGGAGTAACGGAATCCTAAGTGGCTCGGTCAAATGCAGAAACGACTTTAGCAGCCAATGTATGTATGACAACAGCCTAGGTGTATATATATAGAGCTGAAGTCTACTGTGAGCTCCTATTTTTTTTTCGCGAAAAATCAGTGGCCCTAAGGATGACCATTAGCCGCCGCCAGTCAAAGCCAGCAAAGCTTGGAGCTATACGACCAGCCGAGCAAGCATCGCCGACAACGCATGCTTGTGCACATGCCCGCGGCTGGTAATGTGTCGCATCCTGATGGACATTCCACGGTCTCTGGTGTCGTACATCCAGCCTCTTGCCGACGTTGTCGTTGCTCAGCGGTGTACTTTCTCTGTCTCCAGCCCTGGTTATTCTCGGTCATGCAGTTGCCGAGCGGGTTGCCGCCCGGGTACGTGAACAGGCGCGGACCCTGTGTACGGCATGTTGACAATGTCGCAATCGGTCCACCGTACAACAGTGTACACCCACATGCGACGACGATAGACGGGTACTGACTCCGCGACTTGTACCGTTCTGCCAGGGCGTTGCTGCTTTCGGTGATTAAATGCTTTGTCATTTCATTGGTAGAATAACATCGTAATTTTGATGTCTGCATATCAACGATAGTAACTTCGGACTTTTTACGCAAGACACTCATATTTCACTTAGAAATTTAATTAACTGTAACTGTTATTGTATTATTTGCAGAACATACTATGTATCAAAATGGCGTGTTGGCCTTATTCTTTGTGTATAATAGCTACTACTCGAAAATGTTGTTTATAAAAACGGCTTACATTAATTTAGGGATATAGCGTTTTTAAAGAAAAAATTGTATGCAGCTATTGAACAATATGCATATACTGTATGTGCGTACGTACTGAATATGATGTTCCTGAGGATGTAAACAATCCTTGAGGCTGGAACCTGTAGTGTCGGCTGGGTGATGCAGGAACTGGTGCTATCAGCGCCTCTAATGTCAATTTCATGTTATTGGTGAGAGGATTGTGAGAAGTCAGTGGTACTCTTTCGGTTTATTCGTTCGTCTGCAGATGTGTGAGTGTACGCTAAGCGTCTTACTTCCAGCAAAATACTGGCGTAACTCTCTTTTATATTCCTTCCCATTTTTCCTCACTTACTCGGTTGAATACCCAAGAGAGCAAACGAACTTTGCATTCGCACGTGTTTCATGCATATAGTAAGGTGAAAACGTTTGACTGATTTTTCCTCGCCTTGGCTTTCTTTAAAATATCTGTGTACCGAGTTTCGAGTATTTCTAGAATAATAATTGAGGCACTCGGAATACAAAGTTGCTAAGTAGCTGTTTCTAAATTTCACAGAAGAGCTAGTTAAAGTTTTAAAAATATAAATATAAATATAAGACTTTTTTTGTGTGGTGGGAGTGAGGTGTATGAACTCGTGGTGCAATATGGCTCTTATGTGTGTCATGCAGCGCGTGTGGCACCAAATTTTCAACTCACGACTTAACAAATGTTAACATAAAACAACTGGAACGTTGTTAAGTCACATGACTTAACAATTTCTGGCCCTTGATTGTTAGGGTTTGTCACTTTACTACAGTAAAAATTCATCACATACCCATTATATAACATTAAATTTAATAACACGTCATTCCATTTCAACGTCGAGTCTTAGAACGCAGTACTCGCTGGTAGAGTAATATGTTCCACCTATAACCGAACATCATCAAATTATACCTTCATAGTTAATTGAAACCGTTCAGGTATTTATTTAGCTCCACTTCTGACCTTCAATTACGACTTTTCACTGCACAGTAGTAAAAATTAATCTCAGACGCATTGTATGATCTCTGTTTTAATCACACATCAATCCATTTCTACCACATCATCTTTCACGTCACTATCATACAATATTGAGTAATAGAACATAGTCCCCTCGGAAGAGTAATATGTTCCAGCAAAAACAGAACATCATCATATGTTGCCGTCTTAATTGGCCGAAAGCTGGCTGGTGTCTCTTTAGCATCATCATACGCCTTCTGTTAAACGAAACATATTAGAAAAAATGCTATAATATTCATGCATTGCGCATGAATAATATCGTAAACATTAGCTCTCTTACTGCTAATATTACCGCGACGATTTTCTACTCTTTACTTGTCTACCGCACCGCGACATCTCTCGGAATTTATACGAAACAACACAAAATATTATCATTAGAACATCATAGGTGGCAGCTGTGTATTCAAAACTTAAAATGCTCATTTAGGATCGTACTTCTTTCGGGAAACTTACAAACGTACAGGCAGATGCAGTTTATCTTAAGGACCGGCCAAATTTAAACACACGTGCGTTATTTTTATGTTCATACTAACGAAAGTGTTGAAAGTTTCACAGCAGCCTTACCTGCAGTTTTCAAACGTTTCCATTTTTCTGCATTCCTCCGTCTCTTTCGTCCACGAGATGGTGTTTCCACTTCACGTATTCAAGACGGCGATTCAGACCGCCCACTGTGTTCTCGCATTGACGTGGATGACTCATTTTCGTGTTACCGAAACACCTCGCCTTGGAGTTGCCGTCGAAGGTTCATCATCATTCGTGACTGCATTCTTTCTCTGCTCCAAAACGCCCGTTATCTGCCGTAAATAACCATCCAGAATGGCTTTATGATGATGTTGTGTCATCGCTAGGTTTATATTCGGCACCACTATCCTCGAAACGATATTCACTTGAGGAGCTGTCTCCCGAACCACTATCCTTGTCCGCCATTTTGCAAACTGCAGTGAAGCCAGGTGCTGCAACAGGCTGGGCGATAGCAGTGCCGCCTAATCAACGCGGACGAAGCTTGACTTAACAACATTTGACCCTAAAAACACGGACTTAACACCTTAATGTAGGGCCAGTGACTTTTCGCGTAAAAATCGGAGCCCACAGTAGACTTCAATACCATATACACACCTCAGCTGTTGTTATACCTCCACTGGCTGCTGGTGCCGTGTCCGTCTTTGACCAAGCCACCCAGAACTAAGTAACTCCGACACTGAACCTTCGTGATTCGTGCGCAAACGGTAAACACGGGCCAGAACATTTTTTAGCCAATCAAAGAAGCTGGACGACCCTACAGTGCTTTGGACTGTATCTTGTCTCGAAATCTTTTCGCGAAATATCACTGCCCCTACCTTAACGTATTATCTCGAGTATATTCGTTCACGTAAGACATGTTGCAAAATAGGTAAAATGATGGCCGGTGCTGTACAAGGCAAGAAGCTAGCGCCAATAGATACAGCGTATTTTTCCTGGTTATTGACATTGACTGCTGCTGACATACGAACATTTTATTATTGGTTGCTGCCTGAGTTATAGGCGAAAATAAATTATTTTCATATGCTCCATTGTATGGGTTGTTACAAGGAGTTCGCAGGTACTCGTGAGACCAAAAATCTCCTCTTTTGCAGCACCCGGAACGAAAAATGAATGTGTAAGTTAAGGGGTTAACAGCTTCTGTTTCAAAATATGACCACCATTCAATATCTCAGGGTCATTATTTGATCGTCTTAGCATTTTCTGACCGGGTCACCGATTTATTCCATCACAGTACTGGTCTTCACGGTGTGAAATATGTGCTTACGTGGATTTCCAGATAACCTTGACTTAGCCACTTTTGATTCTGAGTGCCTCAATATTTGTCGCTATATACCGGCGAAGCGTTACTATTCCTGTACCCGCTGCTCGCGTGCTTAAAGTATCTTCAGCGATCACATTCATTTTGAATGACTGCCGTGGGGAGTGAGTGAGTGAAGAGATTAGGGCGGGCCGTTCTGTTGTCGCTCAGCTGGAGACCGGGCCGTGACGGGTTACACACATCGGAGCGCGCGTGCGCGAATGTGTGCGAGTGAAGATATTTGGGAGGCTCTTATATAACAACGTGGTCTCAAAAGCCTATGAGGGTGATCGAGGTGAGTAAGGAGCAGCGCCGGAATGAAGAGGGAGGGGGAAACGGGAGATCCCCGAGAAAAAAAAAACGCCGACCAGCGGAATCGTCCGGCACGATTCCCACATGCTGAAAATCCGGGAGTGACCCGGCCGGGGATGGAACCCGTCTCGCCTTGGTGGGAGGCGAGCAGGCTAACCGCTCAGCCACCGCGACCCCTGCAGTGGAGAGGAACTTTGGCACCGTCAGGCGCCCTGCTTGGTTTCCACATCGTAAACGAATCTGGTGCACGTCGATACCCAGGTTATAGGTCCCGATGCCCCGCACCACGTGCAAGACAAGGGATCTGCAGCCTAGCCAATCAGTAGGGCCAGTGACTTCTCGCGTAAAAATCAGATCACACGGTAGACTTCAATACTATATACACACCTCAGCTGTTGTTGTACCTCCATTGGCTGCTGGTGCCGTGTCCGTCTGTGGACAAGCCACTCGGGGCTAAGTAACTCCGACACTGAACCTTCGTGGTTCGTGCGAAAGCGGTTAGCACGGGCCAGAACATTTTTTTTAGCCAATCAAAGAAGCTCGACGACCCTACAGTGCTTTGGACTTTATCTTGTCTGGAAATCTTTTTCGCGAAATATCACTGACTCTACCAATCAGACACAAGGCCCGTTCCCAGAGCCTCGCGCAGCCAATCAAAGGAACAGCCGCGCCACTTCGCCTCTGTGTACTTGTCTTCCTCTGTGGTAGTGTACTCTCGGTAACGAACGATGTCTATGTGTTGTTCACGGAGCACTTTTGGAATCATCGCCCTAAGATATAGTAGTGAAGATATAGTAGTGCGGGCATATTTTATGTGCATCCGTTGGTTGCTCGTTTACGCGTATATTGGCAAATACGTGTCCTGGGAATACGACTTCTTACCAGAAAAGATTAAAAAAAACTATTATCTAAGCCCTGTACAGTTTTGTTTTTATAATATTAATTTTACCCTATAACATCGTGGAAATGGTTAAAAATCGCTTTTATAGGTCTTTCTTGCGCAGTTTACTCAATAGGCAGGACAAAAGTAAAACTGTACAGTCGCAGTTTAATAAAGGACTACGGGTTTTCATAGCGCGTATTAAAATCCCACTGTTGCAGATCTCATTTGTACACGAAAGAGTAACAGCGGAAGCGCTGCACGCAGGTTCAGGCGCCTTGCGCGTAGGGGCGACGGGATGCTGGTCGTGTGCGTTATTGTCGCCCGTATCGCTGTGTCTCGAAAGACTTTGGGGGGGGGGAGGATCTCGTAGCCATATACTTGTAAGGCTCCCGCCTTCCTGGCACTTACACTGCGTTGTAGAGTGTTAGTAATTCATGTTTTTTTCTGGTAAACTATGAAACGCGCGTCCATGTGCTGATCTACGAGAAGAAGACACACTTCATACGAGGGCCGTTGAGTGCTTTCATGACGTCACGCACGTTACAAACACAATTGTTGAATACTCCAAAAATGGCTGAAAAGAGGTTTTTTTCAATCTGTTGTATTTCGAAATACACGCATCAGATACATGCAAAACTACTTAAAGGAGCCGCATTGAGCTTCTAACAGAATTCCCACCAATAAAGTAACAGGGTCGCCGTTGAAAGTCCCGTGGGCACGCGCAGTGCGACGAGAACGCTGCACGTCTGTTCATAGCCTTGCGCTTAGTGGCGATGGCGCATTTGCTGCGCGAGGCAGTGTCGCCCTTACCGCCCCGGGGTCTTGAGACAGGTGGGAAGCGATCATCGTGGCCGGATCCCGAGCCGTTAGATAATTAGACGTTGACTGTAATTTGGCAGAATTAATTAATTTTCCCGGGTGGTAATCGCCTATGCGCTACACTGATGGGACGCGAAAATTAAGAATTATATATTCTTCACTTATTCGGGGTCTTAAAGGCGTTGGCCACGAAGAAACTTGTTATATAATATTTGTACCACATACAGTTTTACTTTTAGACATTATCTGTAATTGCTTTTGCCTAGCAAATGTTTTTTTGAGATCGTAGTTTTTGTATAAATTCATATCAAAATCACGATTTTACTGTTTTAGAAACGTGAAAATATTGAAAACTAATTTTTAGAAATGAAATAACTTACACTGAATGACAAGAGCTACCTCAAGACATGTATAATATCGTACAAGGAAATATTTTTGCAAAAAAAAAAATTGCTGAAGATAAGGAAATGTTTGCAATTATTGGCTCTGTGGCTACCCCTGAATTTATATAAAATAATTTTGGATAACCATACCTTAAAATGAATTAAGACAAGACCTTTCTGATGTCATTGTTAAATTTTCTGCGAATAGTTTGGTTTATTTTATTTGTAAATTACAAAAACAGATAAATTTAAACTTTGACATGTAATTTTGCAAAAACCATATGATCTAAAAAAATTATATCTGAGAAAAAGGGAGTCAGAGATAATATATACAAATTTAACAGTATGTTGCACGATTATAAAATAACAAATAATTTCGTGGCCAACGCTTTTAATCCCATCATCTCCCTCGAACAGATCAGGTGTCTGTTAAGAATTTATGTGACGAACCACGGAGCTTACACAATAAAACCTAGCAAAATAAAAATTCTACATCGCTAAGATTTTATTACTTATAAAAAATATTTACTACAGGCTGTTATTTCTTGACGTGTTGTTTAATTTAGTATTGCCAAACGAGACCGTTTTAATAAGTTCTTTTAATATGATATTTTTCCCGTGCGTCTTTACGTGTGGTTTTTCTCAGCCTATTTTAAATTTTGTAAAGGAAGAGAGGCTTCTTCTCAACGTACATCAGCGCAGCGCTCTTGAGAAATTCATCTTTCCGCGCAGAGGAGGGAAATAGAGAAGTGCTGGACGAGAGACGAGAATTGTTCTTCATTTCCGGCCCCGCTCTCGCTTTTGTCTTCCCGAGACGCGGGGAGGTGGCCGCGTGAATTCACCAGGTGTACGTCTGACTAGCTTGTGGGCCCGGTTTTACCGTCGCTGTGCCGGAACAAAGGAAGTCGAGAGTCAAGTACTGTGCGGGTCTGCGCTCTCCGGCCCCGGAAGGAATGCAGAAGAGGATGGCAAGTGCCACTTCACATTCGCACACGCACGCGCCGTTTTCACACTACAGTGCACGGCAGACGTCTAGCCAACCGGTAGCGTGTAGCCCGCCACGGCCCGTTCTCCAGCTGAGCGACAACAGAACGGCCCGGCGGCATGTGCGTCGTCCCACAAACATCCGGTCTTCAGTCTTCGGTAACGGCAGTAAGGACGCACCACCTGATGTTTGTGAGACAGCTGATAGCATGACCATCTTTGCGCACGCATATCTTTCACCCTCGCGAAGTTCACCCCTCTTTTCCCTGTGTGACGTGCCAGACACAGAGTAGGTAAATACGCATAGACGAAATAGCGTTTCGGTTTCTTAGAGTGGGCGTATCAATTAGCTTATTGGCTGCCCGAGGTTCTGGAGGCGGGCCTTGTGTCTGATTGGCTACCGCGTGCTTCCAAAGATTCCCTATTGGCTAAACTGCAAGCTGGCAAGTAAGTTACCAGGCACTGATTGACGAACAGAGTTCCGAGATGTTGTTGGCTAGCGACGCCGTTTTGCTGGTGTGTGCTGTTGGAGTTAAATACTCCGTGGCCCAGACGTCTGCCGGCCACTATACGCGTAAAGCAAAACCGCAGAACACCTACAAGTACAGAGGTGAAATATCAGCTTATTCCGCGAGCTCCAACGGCAAACGCCGGCAAAATGGCGTCACTAGCCAGCAACGCGACGGAACTATGTTCGCCAATCAGTGCTTGGTTACTTACTCGCCAGTCGGCAGTCCAACCAAACAGGCAACTTCTCGCTTCTCGCAGTAGCCAATCAGACACAAGGCCCGTTCCCAGAACCTCGCGCGGTTCAACCGAAGAACGGATACACCCACATCAAAAGAACCGCCCCGACATTTAGCTTCCGTGTAGTCTACGTCTCCACTCTGTGGCTCCCCCCTCCCTCGGTGAACAGTGCGCTGAGATCTGAAGCGCACCCGGTGGTGGGCGCCTGGGACGCATACAACCCGGAAAACGCCTTCAAACACTTAATACATTCGCCAGCAAGACTAATCCGTTAGCCGTTTACTTCATTACTAGGATTTAAGTTTCTTGAAAATGAAAGACGAATGAAAGAAATGGCCTTACAGTAAGTCAAGAGCCCCTTGAATACTGACCACCTGATGCTAACCATGCTAGATAAACACGTGTGTGTTCACCACGATACATCCGTATAATCTGAAAGAAAATAGAAACACAAAGGGAAAAAAAATTACGTGTAGAGTGAAATCCAAATGAGAAAATAACGCGCATAAGCCCAAAAACGCGCCGGGCGAGTCGTGATTACCGCTGCACGAAGGGGTGTGGTTGTTCAGTGCAGTAGTGACAGCGGTCGAGAGCGGTTGGGCGAGAGCTGGCGCAGCGTGTGCATATTACCTGTTGTAAAAAAAAACGTAAGTTGCGCAGCGCGGTAGTAAGAGAGCGATGTTATCAGTTTTGTGTGTATAGCGCCAGCAGTGACACGTGGTTTCCCTCCCTCCAGCGGCGCGCGTTCGGCAAAGCCCTCCCTTACTCACTACCTTCCCTCTCTCAATGCTGCGCGAAGATTATTTTATTTGAACTTAAGTATAGATGGCGAACTTAAATTCGCATATGTAGTATTTATTTGGATAATTAATATTTTTACTAAGTATTTACCTGTTAATATAGTGACAATGTTTTCATGTAATGTTTTGGTTATACCTCGTGCCTCTTCAAAGCAAAATGTAATGTGCGTCCCTGGCTGAGGTTCGCGGAAGCCCACGTGGTTGTGACAGCAGTAGAGGCGACTCTGAGACATAGACTAAGGATGAGGTAGACCGCTTATCCCGTCTTCTTCGCACGTACCCACCATTCACCTACCCCAAAAGAACACAACTGTCGAAGCCACATGGTCAACAGTGATGAACGAGTTTGTTTACATCTTAATTTCTGAATGACAAGCACTATTATATGAATAAAATACTTTCACCAGTTCGAATTTAATCAAACTGCATTACGAATTGATTAGATGAATTATTAAAAAAAAACATCTCAAAACGTTTGTTTAAAATCAGTTTCCTAGCCTAACATCCAAACCACGCCGTTTTCGCAAGACGTGTTGGCAGAGAAGCAGTTCGGTGTTGGGACGCGGAGATTGGTTGTGCGCAGCCAGCGAGATCGGTCTACCTCGTCTTCAGTCTGTGCTCTGCGCATCTGGACAGTCGGAAGGCAGGCCGGCGCGGGTACGCGGCACGTGGGCGCACGCACACGCACGTAGGCGGACACGTGCGGCACGTGCACGGCTGTACACCGTTAGCAGGTCCGTCGATGCTGCCTGCCTGCTTGCCTTGCTTCACCCTCGTCGTCTCTCAAGACCTCGATGTCAAGAGCCGCCCAAATCTCTCCGCTCTTCACATATGGCCACCACGACATCCGAGATAGCCGAGAAGCTTTATCTTATTCTGTAGGAGGAAGCGGTAAGTAAGAGAAGAAGTGAAGGAGATAACGAACGTGACCTTGTGTGGTTCGCATATTTTCCGGATGCAAACTTGGCTTGGTCGAGCAGTAGCCAATGACCGCGGCGCCTGAATGTAACAGCGCAGCAGGACGTTTAAGGCGCCCGTCTACCTGGCGCTTGAACAGCGTTGCAGAGTGTTCCAAATACACGTTTTTCAACGAAACTATTAAGCGTGCGTCCAACGTGCTGATCTACGAAAAGAACACACACTTCAGACGAGAACTGTTAAGTACTTTCAAAATATCACGTACGTTAGAAACATCCATTCAGAGTACTACAAAACCGCTAAAAACGGCCTTTCCAAGGCGCTGTAGCTCAAAATGCACGCATCATATACATACAAAACTACTATAGGCACCTGCACTGAACCTTCCTAAAGACTTCCCACTAATAAAATAATAGGGTCACCANCGCTGTAGCTCAAAATGCACGCATCATATACATACAAAACTACTATAGGCACCTGCACTGAACC
Organism: Clitarchus hookeri; assembly: GCA_002778355.1. Classification (NCBI taxonomy): domain Eukaryota; kingdom Metazoa; phylum Arthropoda; class Insecta; order Phasmatodea; family Phasmatidae; genus Clitarchus; species Clitarchus hookeri. Next base: position 114,103 of record NQII01001894.1, on the reverse strand, counting down.
TTCCTAAAGACTTTCCACTAATAAAATAATAGGGTCACCACTGAAAGTCCCATAGGTACACGCAGCACTACGAGAACACTGCACGCCAGTTCCGAGCCTTGCGCTTAGCGGCGATGGCGTACTTGATGCGCGTGGCAGTGTCGCCGTTATCGCTCCCGCGCTTCTCGGCCTAAACGTGGGAAAAAGTTCCAGGTAGACGGGCGCCTTAATGAGGTGTCTCGCGGAGACAGACTGGCGCTCCCGGCCAGAGGTTATTACCCCGTCTTATTGGCTTTCCCTGCTCGTGCAGACAGCAAACGGCCCCGACTCCCACCTCCACCCACTCTCCTTATCAACTTCCCCGCTGGCGCTTCGTGCTGCTGACCTCCGCTTCCGGTCCGTAGCTTACGTCATCTCCCACCTCCACCCTTGTCTTCCTGCAGCACAACAGCAGTTTCTGTAGGCTGTTCACCTTCAATTCAGCACTTTTTAAAATCAACCTTTGAAAAATGTCACCGCACCCATCTGCATATATTTTAACGGGCGCGCACTTGAATGGCAAGCGCCTAGTAAAGTTGGCAACGACGGAGGGAAAGTAGTTCCACGCCTCAGCGTTAAATTAAAAGTGATTGGTTAAACGTTTATGAATTTTGAAATGATATCGTTTACTTCATGTTTATTTTTGGTGTGAATAAGTGGGAAGAATTGCCATATTTGTGAAATATTTACTTTTCAATAATTCCACAGTTTCACTTTACCGAGGCATGAATAAAGGGAGCAGGCCATCGGAAATGTTAGTTTCACGCATTGTGGAAGAATACAAGATGTTCATGCAAGTAGATCGTATAAGCAGGGCTTTCGAAGATGCTCAGTTTAGCGTGAACAGACTACATCTGATCTTCTAAGAGGCAAATTTGCCTGGCTGAAGTGTACTCGCCAAGTGTATTCTTTTTTTTTTGTTGATCCGAAGACATTCAGGATGAAATCCACCACCTAAAGAGTTTGTTTCCATGTTTATTTTGCGTTCCTAACANTGGTTAGACTACTCGCCTCCCTCCTAGGCGAACCGGGTTCGATTCCCGGCGGGGTCGCTCCTGGATTTTCGCAAGTGGGAATCGTGCCGGACGATGTCGCTGGTCGGCGGATTTTCTCGGGGATCTCCAGTTTCCCCAGCTTTTTTTTTCATTCCGGCGCTGCTCCATACCTCGCTTTTCGCCCTCTTCGGCTCTCAAGACCTCGATGTTAAGAGCTGCCCATATCTCTTCGCTCACTCACTTAGTCGCAAGCCTACATGGCAGAAAGAAACTGTGTTAACTTGAGATGCACAAGTCCTCACTCTGCGACGTCTTGAGTCTTTTTACCACCTGAAAAAAAATCTCCCCACGATTAAGTTACCAAGACTCCTGGTTCTACACAGGAGCCCTACAACAAGACTACTGTAGGCTTCCCGCAGTTTATCACTGTTACGGTCGCCCGAG
>NQII01001894.1:74735-112602 GCA_002778355.1 Clitarchus hookeri | reverse complement strand
GGGGGGGGGGGGGCTAGCAGCCCTTAACCTTAGACTATCATAAACAAAGTGGAAAGTGCGTAGGATTTGATGTGTAAATACTGTTTAGTAAACAATTGCTTTGAAATTATGTACACTTCCTCTAATAAATGTTTAATGCAGTTTGGTTGAATTCAAACTGGTAAAAGTATTTTATTAATATAACAGCTCTTTTATTTGAAAATTAATATATAGTGAATCACATTGTTCAGTGTTGTGACTTTGAATGTTGTGTTGGTGTGAGGGTGATCAATGTTGGGTTTTTGCGGAGAAGGATAATTTGTAAAATGCAAACTATTAGTTCCCATAGCTAAATGTAACGTTGCTTTAATCTTGCTTCAATGGACTTTGGTATTTGAGGTTAATTTTCCGTCCTCCTGAATAATGTAATTAGATAATGAGCTTCTGGTACATGTTGAACATTTTTCTAAGCAAAACGATTCAATCAAAGAAAAGGCTATTCTCAGCCTGTTAACTACCTCATCAATCTGTGTAACCAATCGTGCAGCTAAAATTACGAGCAATACTTTTAGAGTATCCTGTTTACGTTTCTACATAAATACACTGCCGGACAATGAAAATAGTGCACCACGAAGAAACCATGCGACAACAACGAACCAGGGTCTGGTGTACACATGATCCCATGTTGGTGCGGGTGATGTGTATTTGACAGCGCACCCGGCAGTGGCACTACGAGCACCGGCCAGCGCTCGTAGTCACTGGCGTGTTGTCGAAGCCGCATTAACGCGAGAGACACCAGGAGATACCAGGCAGGCGTGCAAGGTGCAGAATGCCGGGGAGACGCCAAAGACGTCGCTGCGCGCAATCGACGGACTTCGAGAGAGGACTCATAGTCGGGCTGAAACCCGCAGGGTGGTCGTATCGCCGTATTGCCCACCACGTGGATCGTTCGGACCACACTGTTCGCTGCTGCTGGGAGCAGTGGATACGCGAAGGCAACCACACACGGAGGACTGGCTCAGGAGGAGGAGGTCGACTACCAGTCGACTGGATTGACGGACCGTGCGCCAGGCGTGGAAGGATGCCATGGCGACCAAGTCCACGATACTGGCTAATGTTGGAGGTTCCCGTGTGCCCACGAGCCATCTTCCGACGCCTTGTGGAGGCGAATCTGCGATCCCGGCGCCCATTANATTGGAGGTTCCCGTGTGCCCACGAGCCATCTTCCGACGCCTTGTGGAGGCGAATCTGCGATCCCGGCGCCCATTACGTGTGCTGCCATTAACTCTGCAACAGCAGTGACTCAGTTTGCACTAGTGCCAGGCAAGAGCGGTGTGTGACACCACAAACTGGCGATGTGTGGTGCTTAGTGAAGAGTGCCGCCTCGTTATGTGGACTGATGATCATCGCGCCCGAGTGTGGAGAGCCTCTGGTGAACGCCACACTCCCGATATTGCTACCGAGCGGCTCACTTCCCCCACAGCATGCATTATGGTCTGCAGAGCCANGGTGAACGCCACACTCCCGATATTGCTACCGAGCGGCTCACTTCCCCCACAGCATGCATTATGGTCTGCAGAGCCACAGCCTACGATAGTCGATCCACTCTCGTCGTGATACGTGGAACATTGACGGCCCAAAGGTGTGTGGAAGACATCCTACACCCACATCTGCTCCAATTTATGGCAGGGACTCCAAGTACGACATTCCAGCAGGATAACGCCCGACTGCACGCGGCACGGATCATCCAGGACTGCCTCCGCAACGTCCAAACACTACCATGGCCTGCCCGCTCCCCTGACAGGTTGCCGATCGAGCATGCGTGGGACCAGTTGAAACGCCAGCTGCCGCCGTGCCGAAGTATCCTGGTTTTGTAACGCACCGTCCAACAAACAATGTGCTCGTCTGTCTCAGGACCACATCCAATGTCTGCTGGTCGCCATGCCAGACCGTGTTGCAGCGTGTATCTCAGTGCGAGGGATCGCGACGCACTATTGAGGATGACTGGACGGCGTACCACATGTCCATATGTGATTGTCCTGCTGCTCTGTTTTTGTAATAACGTGCATTACTCATCTGTGTCACTACTTCTGTAAAGTTTCAGTAACATCCAAACCACCTTTCTGTGTGCGCTATTTTTATTTTCCAGAAGTTCACTTAATCCTCTGAGACTTTATTAGAAAGTCTTGTTTCGTGCACGAGAGGGCGTTGTCAAGTGTTAAGTCTAAAAGTATTGGACGTGGAGGTGTTAAAACGGGATTTTAAACCTCTCTGACTTTTCCACGACAACAGAGGCGCTATTTTTAAAATCACGAGTTGCTTGTTTGTGGACATTGGTAGCTAACGTTGTTAGTGTATGTGTGTACGAAATAAAGTTCAACTTGTAGAAATTAGTTGTAAGTACTTTTTCCTCGCTTGAAAAAATTTGAGATCTCCTAATCTTGGCATTATGACGTGTCAGAATAACAGTGTTAGTGTTTTTGGAATTTACAAATAAAATAAACTAAAACATTTTCAGAAAATTTAACAAGGGTGATTGATAGATGGAGTGTTGATTAATTTTAAGGTACGGTTAGTAAAACATATTGTATAAAAAAATAGTAGACAGCTACAAATTAAAAATATGCAAAAATGTCCGTATTTTAAGCAGTTTATAAAAATTGCGAAAACATCTCATAGCGTGATTTTAAAGATTTCATGAAGTAACTCATGGTATCTTATTTAAATGTGAATAATCTCATCCTGTAAGCCAGTTAATTTTTGTTGTTTGTACATCCCAAAAACACAAAAGATTTGTGATTTTCAAATGGCGTTATGCAAAATATATGTGGTCTAATTTTTTTGTGAGAGGAAATAATATTTACTTCCAAGTAATGTGTACAAGTTGAACAGCGTTTCGTACAATTATAAAATAAGTAGATTCCGAAAAATTTCGCGTTTTGAAACGACGTGTTAAAGTTCTGAGGAAACAGAATACACGTCAAGCTTGTTTATGCTATTTACAATCGCAGTCCTTGTGGCCGGACGTGACGACCTTGAGGGATTTAATATACACGTGTTGAAAATGGAAAATGAACACCCTGACGCAATGGTGCCACATGAATGAAGGTTGCATTGAATATTTATTGAGGTTGTAAATTGCGTGTGTGTGTATATATATATATATATATATATATATATATATATACATACATATATATATATATACACACACATATATATACATATACATATACACATATACATATATGATGATAATGATCACAAGGTCGTACACCTATGGACAGAGGCTACGGAGTGTCTTGAACAACAATGTCAGTATCTTGTGTAGCCGCCGTCAGCGACGATGCAGTCCTGCAGTCGCGCGTGGAGACGATCATAAAGGTGTCGGATGTCATCTTAGTGAATAGTGTTCCACGCTAAATCCACCTGTTGTTGCAATTGGTGGAGGTTTGTTGCCGGTATTGCAGATCGCACCAAACGCCGTCCCATAATGTCCCACACATGTTCAATGGGGGACAGGTCAGGTGATCGTGCTGGCCAGGGGAGTTGACGAACACCTTCGAGAGTACGTTGGGTAGCACGAGACGTGTGTGCACGGGCATTGTCCTGCTGGAAGAGGACATCTCCTTGGCATTGTAGGAAGGGCAGCAAAATGGGGGCTGGATGATGTTCCGCATGTAGCATGCACAGTTCCCTCAACAAACACCAGAGGCGTACAGTCATTGTAGGCTATTGCTCTCCCCAGACCATGATGCAAGGAGTTGGTCCTGTGTGTCGCTGCCGTACACACCCTGGTTGTTGCCGCTCTCCTGGTCGACGCCGCACTCGCGAACGTCCGTCACTGGCGCCAAAGCAGAATCTGCTCTCATCACTAAACACAACTCCGCGCCATTCATCCCTCCAGTTGCGTCGTTCGCGATACCATCCAAGGCGGGCTGCGAGGTGATAAGGCGTGAGAGAAGGCCTGGCGAGCGGCACCCTTGATCGTAGCCTAGCGTCCAGCAAACGGTTGGATATGGTACTAGCTGACACCCTGGGTGCAACAGTGGCCTTAATCTATGTGGCGGTCGCCGTGCGATCATCAATGGCTGCTCGTCTGATACGGCGGTCCAGGCGGGAATCCGTATGCCGCTGCCGTCCGGAACCAGGTTAACGAGCACGTGCACCATCGTTGGACCACCGGCACCACCAATGATGCACAGCAGACACTTCACGTCCTACGCGTCGNGGTGAACGCCACACTCCCGATATTGCTACCGAGCGGCTCACTTCCCCCACAGCATGCATTATGGTCTGCAGAGCCATGGCCTACGATAGTCGATCCACTCGCGTCCTGTTACGTGGAACATTGACGGCCCACAGGTGTGTGGATGAGAGCCTACGCCTACACCTGCTCCCATTTCTGGTTGGGATTCCAGGTGCGCTATTCCAGCAGGATAACGCCTGACTGCACACGGCATGTCCAAACACTACCATGGCCTGCCCGCTCCCCTGACAGGTTGCCAATCGAGCATGCGTGGGACCAGTTGAAACGCCAGCTGCCGCCGTGCCACAATATCCGGGTTTTGTAACACGCCGTCCAGACGTTGGTTCGTCTACTTCAGGACAACATCCGATGTCTGCTGGTCTCTATGGCAGACTGTGTTGTTGATTCTCCTGCTGCTCTGTTTTTTTGTGATAATGTGCATTTCTTATCCGTATCACTACCTCTATTAAGTTTCAGTACAATCCGATGCATCCTTCTGTGTGCACTATTTTTATTTTCCAGAAGTTTACTTAATCCTCTGAGACTTTATTAGAAAGTCTTGTTTCATGCATGAGAAGGCGTTGTCAAGTCTTAAGTCTAAAAGTATTGGACGTGGAGGTGTTAAAACGGGATTTTAAACCTTTCTGAATTTTTCACGATAACAGTGGCGCTATTTTTAAAATCACGAGTAGCTTGTTTGTGGACATTGGTAGCTACCGTTGTTAGTGTATGTGGGTACGAAATAAAGTTCAACTTGTAGAAATTACTTGTAAGTACTCTTACCTCGCTTGAAAATATTTGAGATCTCCTAGTTTTGTCATCATGGCATGTCAGAATCACAGTGTTATTGTTTTTGGAATTTTCAAATAAAATAAACTAAAACATTTTCAGAAAATTTAACAAGGGTGATTGAAAGATGAAGTGTTGATTAATTTTAAGGTACGGTTAGTAAAACATATTTTATAAAAAAAAATCGTAGACAGCTACAAACTAAAAATATGTAAAAATGTCCGTATTTTAAGCAGTTTATAAAAATTGCGAAAACCTCTCATAGCGTGTTTTTAAAGATTTCATGAAGTAACTCATGGTATCTTATTTAAATGTGAATAATCTCATCCTGTAAGCGAGTTAATTTTTGTTGTTTGTACATCCCAAAAACACTAAAAATTTGTGATTTTCACATGACGTTATGCAAAAGATATGTGGTCTAATTTTTTGTCAGCGGAAATAATACTTACTTCCAAGTAATGTGTACAAGTTGAACAGCGTTTCGTACAATTATAAAATAAGTANTGTCAGCGGAAATAATACTTACTTCCAAGTAATGTGTACAAGTTGAACAGCGTTTCGTACAATTATAAAATAAGTATATTCCGAAAAATTTCGCGTTTTGAAACGACGTGTTAAAGTTCTGAGGAAACAGAATACACGTCAAGCTTGTTTATNTATTCCGAAAAATTTCGCGTTTTGAAACGACGTGTTAAAGTTCTGAGGAAACAGAATACACGTCAAGCTTGTTTATGCTATTTACAATCGCAGTCCTTGTGGCCGGACGTGACGACCTTGAGGGATTTAATATACACGTGTTGAAAATGGAAAATGAACACCCTGACGTAATGGTACCAAATGAATGAAGGTTGCATTGAATAATTATTGAGGTTGTAAATTGTGAGTGTGTGTGTGTGTGTGTATNATGTCATCTTGGTGAATAGTGTTCCACGCTAATTCCACCTGTTGTTGCAATTAGTGGAGGTTTTTTGCCGGTATTGCAGACCGCACCAAACGCCGTCCCGTCATGACCCATACATGTTCATTGGGGGACAGGTCGGGTGATCGTGCTGGCCAGGGGAGTTGACGAACACCTTCGAGAACGCGATGGGTAACATGAGACGTGTGTGCACGGGCATTGTCCTGCTGGAAGAGGACATCTCCTTGCCATTGTAGGAACGACAACAAAATGGGCTGTATGATGTTCTGGATGTAGCGTTCACTGTTCAGTGTTCCCTCAACAAACACCAGAGGCGAACCGTCATTGCATGCTATTGCTCTCCCCAGACCATGATGCCAGGAGTTGGCTGCATCGTAGCTCGTCTAATGCGGCGGTCCAGGCGGGAATCCGTATGCCGCTGCCGTCCGGAACCAGGTTGACGAGCACGTGCACCATCGTTGGACCACCGGCACCACCAATGATGCACAGCAGACACTTCACGTCCTACGCGTTGAGCAGTTCTTCGGAAGGACCGTCCAGTCTCCCTCAGGCCCACAACACGGTCTCATTCAAAGTCCGTTAACTGCACGAAGTGTGGTCGACTATGGCCTCGTGGCATGTCTACAATGCTTACTACACACAGGCCGATGCTTGAAACAACACACTACTCTTTCACCGAGTCAACTACAGTTGTATTGGGCTCCGGTGTTATGCCTAGTACGCGGTTCCTACTCTGTCCACAGCACAGCGCTGTGTTAATCATGCACACACTGCCCTCTATCAGTGCCCCATGCGCATATGGTGTTTCTACGTCGCCACTTTAGTGGTGTTCATTTTTAATTTTCAGCAGTGTAGTTTATCGGCTCTTTACGGTTAACTGAGCACTTTTGAAAACCCTACTTATGATCTATTTGCACGCATATAGTGTATTCTTCCACCATATGTAAAATCAACGATGCCACCGGCCTGATAATTTTATTAGTGGATCGGTCAAGCAAAACTGTAATTATTGGAAAAGTAAATATTTTAACAAATTTTTTAATTATTACACTGTTATGAATTTAAAGAAACAGCAAACAAAGGAAATAATTTCGGTATTGACAAATGTTTGCCTGACATTTTTTATTCAACGTTAAATCGTGTTTCTACTTTTTCTCCGTAGTCTCTAACTTCACTGGGTGCACGCAACTCAATGTGCCGGTTGAAATATGTGCAGGTCGGGGGAGAGGCGTTTTTTTTTTTTTTAACTAACTACTCTAAAACTAAGTGTTAAATGAGCCCGAGGTAGGGACGGGAGTTAAATGCGTCTCANCGCGGCAAAGAGGGATTGGGCTGCCATGGCCAGATTGTGGCCATGACAACCTCCCTAAGTGTACTTATAGCTAAACTATACTTAGAAGAGAAAGGGGAAAACCGGCATAGTCACCGTAAAAACCCTTTTGACAGGAAAGAATTAAAAAATTGTTTCATGCATTATCATATTTAACAGAAAATTCTACAGGAGTGTCTACCTATCCTTAGTACGAGAAAATTATGATAGGATAAGAGTGCTAGTAGAGAGGGGGCGGGAACTATATGGGGAGGCGTGTTTCAAAGGTTGATTTTAAAAGTGCTCGGTTGACCGTGATTTAAGGGATTGTCGTTAAAAAGACCGGCGTGGTCAGTGCTGATGGCGCGGTACAGCTGGCGTATTCCGACAGACATCGCGTGGTTCGTTTGCGTGGCGGCCTCGCGGCCGGATGACGTCACGACGCGNCGAGCACGTGCACCATCGTTGGACCACCGGCACCACCAATGATGCACAGCAGACACTTCACGTCCTACGCGTCGGGCAATTCTTCGGAAGGACCGTCCAGCCTCCCTCAGGCCCACAATACGACCTCGTTCAAAGTCCGTTCACTGCACGAAGTGTGGTCGTCTATGACGTCGTGGCATGTCTGCAATGCTTACCACACACAGGCCGATGCTTGAAACAACAGACTACTCTGTCCACAGCACAGCACTGTGTGAATCATGCATACACTGCCCTCTATCAGTGCCCCATGTGCATATGGTGTTTCTACGTCACCCCTTTAGTGGTGTTCATTTTTTTTATTTTCAGCAGTGTAGTTTATTGGCCGTTTACGGTTAACTGAGCACTTTTGAAAACCCTACTTATGATCTATTTGCACGCATATCGTGTATTCTTCCACCATATGTAAAATCAACGATGCCACCGGCCCGATAATTTTATTAGTGCGTCGGTCAAGAAAAACTGTAATTATTGGAAAAGTAAATATTTTAACAAATTTTTTAATTATTACACTTTTATGAATTTAAAGAAACAGTAAACAAAGGAAATAATTTCGGTATTGACAAATGTTTGCCTGACATTTTTTATTCAACGTTAAATCGTGTTTCTACTTTTTCTCCGTAGTCTCTAACTTCACTGGGTGCACGCAACTCAATGTGCCGGTTGAAATATGTGCAGGTCGGGGGAGAGGCGTTGTTTTTTTTTAACTAACTACTCTAAAACTAAGTGTTAAATGAGCCCGAGGTAGGGACGGGAGTTAAATGCGTCTCAGGGCTAAGTCCCATACGCCTACAAGGAAGGGAGTATCATGCAAGGAGACGTGCATCACGGCAAAGAGGGATTGTGCTGCCATGGTCAGATTGTGGCCATGACAACCTCCCTAAGTGTACTTATAGCTAAACTATACTTAGAAGAGAAAGGGGAAAACCGGCATAGTCACCGTAAAAACCCTTTTGACAGGAAAGAATTAAACAATTGTTTCATGCATTATCATATTTAACAGAAAATTCTACAGGAGACAGATGGATAGGAATCATGCTCTTTATTATGATAGGATAAGAGTGCTAGTAGAGAGGGGGCGGGAACTATATGGAGAGGCGTGTTTCAAAGGTTGATTTTAAAAGTGCTCGGTTGACCGTGATTTAAGGGATTGTCGTTAAAAAGACCGGCGTGGTCAGTGCTGATGGCGCGGTGCAGCTGGCGTATTCCGACAGACATCGCGTGGTTCGTTTGCGTGGCGGCCTCGCGGCCGGATGACGTCACGACGCGGCTTGTGTTTTTGTGGGCCTGGTATCGGGAGACAGACTTCCTGCCGAGCCCTTATCGATTCCGCTGATGACAGCACGACTCGAGAGCACAACGCCGCTCGAACATTTTGCCTCAAGTTCAGGTGTTGCGAACTAGAGACCGAGGACGAGCGAGTGAAGAGGTTTGGGCGGCTCTCAAAAACGAGGACTTGAGAGCCGATGAGGGTGATTGACGTGAGCATAAGTATGGAGCAGCGTCGAAATGAAGGGGCGGGGGAAATCGGAGATCCCCAAGAAAACCCGCCGACCAGCGTCATCGATCGGCACGAGTCCCACTTGTGAAAATCCGGAGTGAACCGGCCCGGGGATTGTACCTGGTTCGCCTTTATGGGAGGTGAGCAGGCTAACCGCTCAGTCACTGCACTGATGTTAGTCCTCCGCGCATGTATCTAATATATACTCTTCCATAGCCAGTAGGTGTGTCAGAAGTCACTTGGTAAAACAGTAACGTGACCTTTTTTTTCTGTTTCGTTTTTCGACCAGTCTTTGCGTTTATAAGAAAAAATGTTACAATCTGTAACTTTAGCCCTTCCAGTCACCGTGTTTACGATCGTGGACACGTTGCACATGAATAATATTTATGACCGATACTGTACTAACGTTAATTATTCTCAGGTTTGGGGCCGCGGTGGCGGAGCGGTTAGCCTGCTTGCATCCCACCAAGGCGAACCGGGTTCAATCGCCGGCCAGGCTACTCCCAGATTTTCGCATGTGGGAATCGTGCCGGACGATGCCACCGGTCGGCGGGTTTTCTCGGGCATCTCCCGTTTCCCCCACCCCTTCATTCCGGCACTGCTCCATACTTATACTCACGTCAATCACCCTCATCGGCTCTCAAGACCTCGCTGTTAAGAGCCGCCTGAATCTGTTCACTCACTTACTCTTCTCAGGTTAGGAACAAAACGAGATATATCATGGGAAAGTTTGGCGTAGGGAAAATTTCCGGCGCTAGGTGCGCAGTCTTCCAAAAGGTAAAATTAAATTTGAAGTTACGTGAATAATTAAAGAGGTAGATTTTACTTAGTTACGAAGGTATTTTGTATTTGATTTATGATCATTGCCTTTATCCTGTTTATTAAAGTAGAAAATAGAAAAAAAATCTTGTACCTTTCCAACACTAGCGCTTACCTAGTAATGAAAATTTTCACTTCGACGAACTTGTAACATTGATCTTCCCAACCTGTAGCAGACGTAATAGACGTCAGTGCACAGTCTTCCTTATGGCTGATGTGATTTCTGTAAATTTCTGCACGCATGCGACATGAACGGTTATTGCCCGTACCATCGAGCACGTAGCGCGTTGTTCGCTGGTCGCAAGATTCCTTTGGCGTGGGCGTGCCCGCTCATTGGTCTGCTGCGAAAGGCTTAGGGAACGGAGCTTTCGTCTGATTGGCTACAGCGTGCTGCGAAAGACAACCCGATTGGCTGAGCTGCCTCTCCCGGCAAGCAGGATGCCAGGAGCTGATTGGCGAACGGCGTTCCAACACTAATTACGCCATTTTGCCGGCGTGTGCGACTTAGTAATTCGCAGTGTAAGTTGCTGTTTCATCTCTGTATCATTAAGGGCCCCGCCTGCCTCATCGTTTTTCTCCTATTGCGGCCATGAAGCGCTGGAGCTATAAGTAGGGACACCCGATATTCGCGAAAAGTTTTCACAGCATATTGAATTTCACGACACTTTAGCTCAGATCCACATTCGTGATTGGATGATCTAGGTGTTACGCGTCTTATGTGTCTGCCCGCGAATCACAGACGCACAGTACCGGAATTACCTCATTCTGATTCGCCAGACAAGTAAGAAAATGCCTTCGCAAAAAAACACACGCTGCCGATGAGTAGAGACCTGAAAAATTCGCGAGTTCAATGACCTGTAGGCTATACTCTATTTTCGTATGCAAAATCATGCAGATATCACTGTTCATTGGTTACTTGCTGTATTAGCGGAAGACGGTGATTCGGTCTGTATTTTACTGTGTATTTGTTATAGGCTCAGAGTTGTCCAGGAGGTGTAATTTAACGAGTGGACCAATAGCATTAGCAATACAAACCTACGGGGTTTCGAATTCTAGCTTGCCCCGAAATGAAAACGCGAATTTTTCAGGTCTGTACCGATGAGCAAAAGAAAACTGTTTGGTATACCCATAGGGTATTGAAATCTAGCATACGCGGACATCTTTTCGCGAAATTAGGGTGTCCCTAGCAATAAGGGTCACACTGACACTCGCTACAAGAGCTGCATCGCCGCTAAGCGCAAGGCTCTGAACTGGCGTGCAGTGTTCTCGTAGTGCTGCGTGTACCCATGGCACTTTCAGCGGTGACAGTGTCATTTTATTGTTGAAAAGTCTGTGACAAAGTTAAATACAGGCTCCTGTCGTAGTTTGGCTCGTGTCCGGCAAGTGTGTTTTAAGATAGGGCAGTCTGAAAAAGCAGTTTTGAACTATATTGGTGGGCTCCAAAATAAAATTTACAGCTTACGCGGTAGTACCATTCCGTCCTCGCCTGGGGTATGATGTCTTTCCGAAGGGGAACATACTGAGGGAACGTTCAATAGTCCGTAAAAAAAAACAGGACTTCAAACACACTGCAACGCAATTAGAGCACCAGGCAGGTGGAACCCTGCGTACTCTTGTGCTATAGTTAGGGCCAGTGACATTTCGCGTAAAAATCTGAGCACACAGTAGACTTTAATGCTACATCCACACCTCAGCTGCTGTTATACCTCCATTGGCTGCTGGTGCCGTGTCCGTCTTCGACCAAGCCACTCAGGACTAAGTAACTATGACACTGAACCTTCGTGATTCGTGCGCAAACGGTTAACACGGGCCAGAACATTTTTTAGCCAATCAAAGAAGCTGGACGACCCTACAGTGCTTTGGACTGTATCTTGTCTCGAAATCTTTTCGCGAAATATCACTGCCCCTACTTATTGTTGTTAACCCAAACTCCCGCCCAGCCCCAAACGCTTTTTTCTTGTCAATGTCTGGAAAAATATTGTCCCTGCAAACAGTTTTCCCCTTGCCACTGTCTGCATACAATAGAAATAACCCTGCCAGCCGGACACCAGGTGCTCAGTTAACCGTAAAGTAATTATAGATCCAATAAACCGGTGGGATAAATTAATATTGTAGTCAATTACAAGTAATTACAGCCTCTGTTAACAGGTGTACAGGTTGTCCGCTGTTAATTGCACTCGTTATTACCCCGCTGCGGATCATTTTTACGCACATTTTGTGTCCTTCTGCCATGTGTAAAATTAACATTGCCATTAAATTTTTTACCTTATTTATGCGACAAGAGATTGTAATTGTGAAATTTTTATTGGGTGATTATGACTAATTGAGCACTTTTGAAATAAAGGTTCGAAAAATGCCACTGCATCTACCTGCGCGTATTTTAACGGGCGCATTGACTTGCATGCGCCCAGTAAAGTTGGCAACGACGGAGGGAAAGTAATTCCATGTCTTAACGTTCAATAAAACGTGTTAGTTAGACGTTTGTTAATACTAAAATTATTTCATTTTCTTTCTGTCATTTGTATGCTTATAAGTGTACAAATTAGAAAATTTTTAAATTTATAATAGTTTAACGTTTTTTATGTGACCTACGCAAAGTGCCTAAATTGATCAGGCCCATTACAGTGTTAATTTTACATGTGGTGCAATAATACAATGTAATCCGAGAAGTAGATCATAAGTAGGTCTTTCGAAAGTGCTCAGTTTACCGCGAACAGCTTATATATTGATGATAGCAAAAAGTCTTTCGTCTATCCAGCTATGCCTTAATAAAACGGATTCTGTGAAATTCAAAAACTTATTGTGATTCCTTTGTTTTGTCTTGAGTTTATAAACGGTAGCGTATATTAAATATTGATCGTTTTGTGGATTTCATAAATAATGAAGCAGTACTATTTTGAGTTACACGGATAGGCCAACAGTGGTACAGTATAACTCTTTTATAACATTTCTCAAGGGTCCAAAAAATGTCAGCCTTATATAAGGGAAACCTTTACAAGAGGGTACTTTTGTATTGAAAAATATGTTAATGGCAAAGAGAAGGCAGCTTGTGAAGCAGGAAAATCCTATAAGAGGGGATGTTATAACAGGGTTCTACTATNTGGCAAAGAGAAGGCAGCTTGTGAAGCAGGAAAATCCTATAAGAGGGGATGTTATAACAGGGTTCTACTATAAGAGGGGATGTTATAACAGGGTTCTACTATAAGAGAGGATGTTATAACAGGGTTCTACTATGAGAGGGGATGTTATAATAGGGTTATACTGTATAACGAAAATAACCCTACCTTATCTTCGGAAAGTACGCAATAAAAAATATAAAATACCTGAAGTTGTTACCTTAAAGGTAACAAATAGACAAAATGTGCTTTGTATGTCGCAAATAAAATGTAACTTTTAAATTACTTTTTTTTCCGCATTGCATCGTACCTACATACAACGACGAGTTTTGGTGTTGAACACTTTTTTGACAGCTGAGAGGTAGAATAGTGCCGGGCGATGCCGCTGGTTGGCTGGTTTTCTCGGGCTCTTCCGTTTACCCCGCCCTTGCATTAATGCGCTGCTCCGTACTCATCTCACTTCATCCTCGTCGAATCTCAAGACCTCGGTTTTAAGTGCCACTCAAATGTCTTCACTCAATCACTCGATTTCCTGTAAAAAAAAAGTATCTAATCCAGTTTGCAAGAAGAAGTTTATTTTATAAGGAAAAAAAACATAACAAGCTTACACTTTTTTATTTATAATTTTGATTAAGGGCACTCCTTAGCAAAGTATTTTGTGTAAAATCTGTGTTCGTTCGTATACGCGTGTCTCAGTAAATATATTATCGGGGAATAGGATTTTTTCCAGTAATGATAAAAAAAAACTATTATCTACAACCACCATTTTTTTACTTTCATCCTATTGAATATATTCAACGAGAAAGAAATAGTGAAATCTACTAAAAAAACAGCATTATATGGGACTTTCCTGCGCTGTTACCAAACTGGAAAGTAAAAAAATGAAATAAAAATACCAAGTGGTATCTCTAATTTAATCCATTGGCTTTCATCGCATTACTATAAATTCCATTACCCGAAAATGCATAGCGCAGCGTATAATGCTTCCTTACGGCCAGACGTGACCTTGAGACGTTTAAAACTTATTACTAGGGATTCCCCTTACTGGGGTTAATTCTACTCAGGTTAGGAATAAAACGACTTTTCTCATGGGAGAGTTTGGCATAGGGAAAATTTCCGCCGCTAGGTAAGCACTAATGTTCCAAAGAGGTCACTTTTAATTAAAATGTCAAGCTATGTGAATAATAAAAGAGAAACATTTCACTTAGTTAAGTAGTTATTTTATATTTAATTTATGGTTATTGCAATTTTTTTACGTAGAAAATAGAAAAACAAAATCTGGTACACAATGCAACACTAGCGCTTACCTAGTGGCGAAATATTTTAGTAGCCAAACTAAAAGCATTGAGCATCCTAACCTGAGTAGAATAAACCTTACTCTTACGTATAGCATGCCAGTTATAACACACCGTTAATTGTTACATACTCTGAAACGAGGATAGCTCTATAGCCTAAATTGAGGAAGGCTCCTCAAATAAACTTGAACTGTAGTATTTTCACTAAATACCAACCTTTATTTTTCTGCAGAAATGTCAAAATATAGCTAACGGTAAATTTTAAATTGTATGGTTAATATATTTTATTAAACCCCTATAGACTGGGGAAAAAAAAATGCTATTATTATTTTGAAAAAGACGCACTTTTATGTAAAATATTGATTTACTGAACTTCNAAATATAGCTAACGGTAAATTTTAAATTGTATGGTTAATATATTTTATTAAACCCCTATAGACTGGGGAAAAAAAAAATGCTATTATTATTTTGAAAAAGACGCACTTTTATGTAAAATATTGATTTACTGAACTTTATTGCTTAACTTCCAGAATTTCGAGGACTGAGATCGAATGGCGTGTCAGCCACATTTACTTTACAGGAACAGGCTACTGCGTATCGAAAATAGGCTATACATCTAAATAAGTATCAGTGAGAACTTCACTGTTTAAATTAGAACAGCGCATGACTTATTGTACAGTCATTCGGTCAATTTAAGTGACGGATTAGTAAAAAAAAAATGCCAGTTTTCCATCAGTTATTGAATCAGTGACATTTTCCACTGATTCATGAACCAGTTCATTAATGTTTTCCAAAGATTTGTTTTTTGACTGATGGATCAGTTAAACAATGCGTATCAAATTAAATAACAATACATAAAGTAATAAAACTCATTATTTATATATATATTTTTTTAAATTTGAGTTTCTTCCTTTACAAGGCAGCATGAAGATTCAGCCTTTCATTGTTTTTACGTCTTTCACTTCGTTTCCACGTTATCAACACAGCGCTCGGTTAGAAGGTTTAAAACTGCATTAAATGTGGTTAAGTGAGTGCATTCATGCGTATTATTTGTTTTAACAATCCTAATAATGCCAATTAAATTTTAAAAATAGGAAAAAATTTNTAATAATGCCAATTAAATTTTAAAAATAGGAAAAAAAAATTTTTACATACAATTTAAAGCTACATATTTTCGATAATGAAATATAAAACTGTTAACGCTGGCTGGTAGCTCAATTAGTAAGGAAACAGTCTTAAAATGGGATGGTGTGTATTAAAATCCTGGACACCGAGATTTGTTTCACTTTTTTGAAAATTACGTGAAATTGCACAATATGAACTGCGACTATCGGAAATTGGTGTATTTTGCGTATTTATTGGTAAATTCGATAAAAAACAATATTTAATTCTCCGCACGCCGTTGGCCGTCACATGTTAAGTCAGTGAGATTCTTTCACTGAAACAACCAGTGGTTTTCCACTGATTCTAAGTGGAGCCATTTTCACTTACTCTAGTAGTTGAATGTCACTGCCAATAGGTGGTTTTCCGCTGATTCTAAGTGGAGCCATTTTCACTTACTCTAGTAGTTGAATGTCACTGCCAATAGGTGGTTTTCCGCTGATTCTAAGTGGAGCCATTTTCACTTACTCTAGTAGTTGAATGTCACTGCCAATAAGTGGTTTTCCGCTGATTCGATTTTAGAGTGTACGTTATTTTCGAAAAGGCGTGCTTTTGTGGAGTTTCTGCCCTTGTGATGTGGGATGACAGCCATGCTGTTGTACGTTACAGTTCCCAGGAGACGGCTGTAAACGCCGTGAAAACTTCTGTCAGATGCGTGTCCGGCGGCGAAGTGCCCGCCCGTGAATGAAAGGCATGGCGAAAGTTAAGAAGTAAGACTCATCCTTGGTTCCTTAGATCGGCCTTCTCAGAACTTTCACTTGTAACTCGGCAATACCACGTGGTCAAGTTTTCACGCAGAGGTCAAGTGCTGCCCTTATTTGCACCGGATTATAACAAATACGTGTTCTATCGAGGTGCGACAGAGTGGACTCGAGTTAGGGAGGGCTCGTATTAGACAGCCTATCCGGCCATCCTGATTGCGGTTTACCGTGGTTTGCCGAAGTCGCTGTCAGTGAATTCTGGCCGTGGTTTATGCACTCTTCACTCTTGAGAATTTGCTTCCGTCTCTTATGGACCCACTGTCGACGAGACGTTAAGCTATAAAAAATTTGGGAAAATATTAACTGCTTTGTATTTCGAAAATCTAACATTAAAAAAATTATCAGAGACCCGGAAAAAAGTTTGACTTCAAACACACGTGCATTTGACTTTCTTTCCCATTGGCCCGCAGTTTGTAAGCCACGCCTTGGAGGAATTTAAACCAATAACTACCCTGCAAGAAAACAAGGGGCCGAATCCCGTACTACCTGATCCTGGATAAAACTGGATCATCAGCCAATAAATAGGGCCAGTGACTTTTAGCGTAAAAATCGGAGCACACAGTGGACTTCAATACTATATACACACCTCAGCTGTTGTTATACCTCCATTGGCTGCTGGTGCCGTGTCCGTCTTTGACCAAGCCACTCGGGACTAAGTAACTCCGACACTGAACATTCGTGATTCGCGCGCAAACGGTTAACACGGGCCAGGACATTTTTTTAGCCAATCAAAGAAGCTGGACGACCATACAGTGCTTTGGACTGTATCTTGTCTCGAAATTTTTTCGCNTTAGCCAATCAAAGAAGCTGGACGACCATACAGTGCTTTGGACTGTATCTTGTCTCGAAATTTTTTCGCGAAATATTACTGCCCCTAACTATAAACAATTAACTAAGGCTAGAGTACACATGCGATCGTGGAGTCTAGCTTGTTGCGAAATGAATCCGCGAAATTCCCGGATATCTAATAATTAGTGTTCGCACCTATGTAAATATTTGTCCGTAAAAGCAAACATTAGTCTGTGGACGCAAGTACTTTCCTATGGATGCGAAATACATCGGTTTTATTGTATGAACGTATGAACACATGGACCCGGCTACATGTTTACTGAGCGCTGGAAACGCAAGTACTTTCCGCGCATGGCCGTTTATTTAAGTTTCTCCGGCAATATGTCGTTAAGTTTCGACATCGATCCCAACAGATGGCGTTTTTATTGACCGGAATTAACGGATATTACAGACAATAATTTAAAATTGTATTCCAAGTGCACTGTCGTCACGTGGCCTCACTCATTCAGCAATGCTCGTGTTTCACGTGGCCCCCCCCCCATCACTCGTTGTCTCCTTCCAGCGTATTCAGGCAGGCAACATGACGAATGTGAACACACAATGTGACTGAAATAGTGCATAATGAAATTAAAGTTGTTCGTAGAAACTGCACAGATTAAGCGGTTAGTTATTGCATAAAATAACATTTACACATATTCGTTATGTATGAATTGTCTTCTATAAAACAGAGACTATTCCACTTATTATTGCGTAACGAAGGNATTTACACATATTCGTTATGTATGAATTGTCTTCTATAAAACAGAGACTATTCCACTTATTATTGCGTAACGAAGGTTCTTTAGAGCAAAACTTCTCGGTATACGCAATTATATAAATATCTCTTCCACGTGGATGGGTAATATGTGTCGCACATAGGTTGGAAGTCTAAAGCATTTCTCGAATAAACGGAACATATTTCCTATGTGAAACACNGTAATATGTGTCGCACATAGGTTGGAAGTCTAAAGCATTTCTCGAATAAACGGAACATATTTCCTATGTGAAACACTGTGATGTACTTCAACGAAGTATATAGAATATAATACCTAACACGTCGTTTTAATATCGGTAATGAAGTACACAATGACGTTAGTTTCCCCATAACATTGCGTTGGCCACACACAGTAACTAGAATTGTTCAATTTTTTATTGCAGGAACACACGATTTCCACCGTCGCTAGTGAAGAAAGGTGCATCGTGTAAAATAACTCTAAATATATATTCATGAAATAACGGAGTTTGCATATTTAATTAATTTTGTTGTGAATAAAATTGAAATAGCTTTCAACATTGCTATGCCGAAAAAAAAAATATTTCTCAAGTCCCTTACCCAAAACGTAACGTCATAGGAGTACATATCTACAACATATCTTCTCTGCCATTTCTACGTTTACGAAATATCAGTGAGAATAATGTAACTGTATATTGAATATGCGTATGTGCGTATATTGCTACAGTTAACGCGCTTTTAATATTTATTTTTCTATGCTAGATGTTTTGGGTGCCCCCGAACGGTGACGAGGCCTTAATAGAATGGAGGGGAGAGGTTTGGGCGGCTTTAAACATCGGGGCCTTGAGAGCCGATGAGGGTGGACTGCGGTTAGGGGCAGCGCCGGAATGAAGAGGTGGAAGGGAAACGGGAGATACCCGCGAAAACACCAGCCGTCCAGCGACATCGTCCGGGACGATTCCTACATGCGGAAATCCGGGAGCGACCGCGCAGGGAATCGAACCCGGTTCGCGTGTGTGTGAGGCGAGCAGTCTGATCACACAGTCGTGTTGGAAGCGAAGTAGTTCAATGTTGGGACACGGAGTTTGGTCCTGCGCGGCCGGCGAGGTCGCTGTACTCCATATTCACTCTACGGTTTAGCGAAACTAACATTAAGTCCCTGTTCCCTTATTGAGGCATGCGGGCGCTTACACACACACACACACACACACACACGTGCAGATAGATATATAGAGAGAAACAGAGAGTGAGAGAGACACAGAGAGAGCGAGAGAGAGAGGGGGGAGAGAGAGAGAGAGAGAGGGGCTGAAGACAGTCTTTCTGTACGTTGTCCTCAGACTGTGTGTGTGTGTGNAGGGGGGAGAGAGAGAGAGAGAGAGGGGCTGAAGACAGTCTTTCTGTACGTTGTCCTCAGACTGTGTGTGTGTGTGTGCTCGCGCGCCTGAAGATGTTGAACATATTCCAGTCACGCGCATCACATGCCTCAAAATAGACGGTACACTCAATCCACTCAACTGCCGTATACAGTCTCTCCGTCGGCAACTCACCCACACGGGAATTACAGCGACGGCCCTGTCTTTATGTCACGTACCGTAGCATTGAAAATAAAGGTGTGCTGTATGCCCTTAAATATGTAAAACTTATAGTGATGACTGCCGTTTTAACCATTTTCGCCTATAGTCCGTTCACGGTTACTTCCAACTTTTCCGAAGCCTTGCCAAAGTTCTACTTTCAGGATATTTCTCCGCCTCGTGCAAACAAAGATTTAACTAAGTCACCGCATTCGTGCGCACGAGAACTATTTCTTACTAGGCATTACCAACACAGCTATTTTTATTCATTTTAATTATAAGTGTATTATCATAATTTATAGATAAAATATTTGTAAAATTTTAATTTACCAAACAATACGGTAGTTTTATGTCAGCACAAGCGTAAAACGCCTGTGATGCACGCCATATTTGGGAAACAACCTCCCACGTCGTACATGGGGAGATGTTTCAAAGGTTTTATTTTAAAAGTGAGAAGAAACCGCAAATAGACTATACCAAAAGCACGCGTTAGAACAGAAACAGCGAAAGTAAACTACTTCTCGGACGTGAAACATTTCATGGAATCTGTTCG
The DNA here is from genome assembly GCA_002778355.1 of Clitarchus hookeri. Classification (NCBI taxonomy): domain Eukaryota; kingdom Metazoa; phylum Arthropoda; class Insecta; order Phasmatodea; family Phasmatidae; genus Clitarchus; species Clitarchus hookeri. The sequence continues at coordinate 92,536 of NQII01001894.1, read as the reverse complement.
CAAGCAGACATTGCTCAGATAGGTATGGATGTTTTTATTGGCTGTCTTCTCGCCGTTTGGTGGTCTAGGGTAAGCGGCATCTTTAACCCTCTCTGCCCCGAGTTCGTTCACGTGTCCGAGTGTTGCAATCGTTTAATATTTTGGAGTAGTCTGTACTTGTGTGTCAGGCGTGCTTCTCGCAACGAGTGAACAACGTGCTGCATATTCATTGATGTCGGCATCAACCATTCGAAATGAGAGGTACAAAAGCTTCAACAAATCAAGATTTCTCACAAGGAAGTCGCTCAGAACTTCGGTTACTAATTCCTAGAGACTTGAAAAAAATCGCGGATTCATTTTGGGACAAGCTAGAATTCAAAACACGTGCGTTTATATAACTTGAGCCGTTGGTCGACGGGGTGCTTTGACACCTCCTGGAGAACGGTGTCCAATTGTCTCCTCCCACTGCGACAGCAGACAACCAATGTGCAGGTGATATCGGCATATTTGTACATAAGACTGTAGAGTCTAGTCCGCGGGCCGTTAAACTCGCGACTTTTTCAGGTTTCTACTAATTCCTTGTTGTGTACAGTTCGAACCATAAATATCCTTCACGTGCAACATGTTCCCTATCATGGCCACAGGGAGCGAGCGCGTTAAAGGTGTATATAACTTCTTCAATTTATGTTGCCTGGCAAAGACCACTTCCAGTTAGACTCCCGCTAACCTGGAACTCTTTCCCGCGTTTGAGAGCGCTAGGCGCGGGAGCGGTAAGGGCGACACTTTCACGCGCATTAAGTGCGCCATAGACTGTAAGCGCATGGCTCTGAACTGGCGTGCAGTGTTCTCGTCGCACTGCGTGTACCTATGGGTCTATCAGGAGTGACCTTATTACTTTATTGGCGGAAAGTCTGTAGGAAGCTCCAACGCAGAGCCCTTGAGTAGTTTTGTTTGTATCTGACGCGTATATTTTGAGATACGGCGCGTTGAAAAAGCCGGTTTATAGCCGTTTTGGAGTACTCTGAAATGGCGTTTATAACTTGCGTGACATTTAGAAAGCCCTCAACAGCCCTCGTCGGAAGCGTGTTGCTTTCGTAGATCAGCACGTTGGACGCACGTTAAATAGTTTTGTGGGAAAACCGTGTATTTCAAACACTTTGCAACACAGTTCAAGCACCAGGCAGGCGGGAGCCGTAAGTTGCTCGCCTGGCTGCACGATGGCGCCACGGGCAAACAAAAGCTATCACGTGGCAATCAGGAATCGAAGGGAAAGCACGCAGATAACATCTCCGTGCTTTATCTTTGCAGTTTAATGGCGATGGAGAAGCGGACAGATTTCAGGCCCCGAAACGTCGTGACACTAGTTATCATATTTGTGTTTTATCATTTTTCGTCTCTCTGTGTCCTCTCGGTTAGTTTATTGATTCTTTTCTCTGGTTATTTCTGCAGTTCCTCCTATGTTCGTAGAGTTGGTTTATTTAGTTTTATAATCTGAAAAGGAATACTTTTCCTGACTTGTGTTCCGTTGTGATTTTCGTCCTATTTTTGTGTGTTTTTTTTTTTAGTTTTATTGTTCTTATTGTACAGCTGTGTCCAGTGATATTGTTTGTTGCTCTGTCTTTGTTGACTCGTGTGCTGTTTTCGTTTATTTGTCTTTCTTTCGGTTTGCTTCTGTTGTCTGTCCTGTTTTGTAATGATAAGTTGTTATTCTTTTTCGTCTTTTTAATTATATACATATTTATTTTTCATTGACAAAGGAACAACTTTTCCTACTTATCCATCTGTAGTGTTTTAAAAGGGTTTTTTTCCTTTTGTTTTTGTCTTCCTGAGATCCCCCCCCCCCCTTTCCATCCTTTCTCACTCTTTGTGATTTTTATTTAGTCTAATGGTCGGCAGTGGACACAGTTGACTCCAACCACCACAACAACANTCTTTGTGATTTTTATTTAGTCTAATGGTCGGCAGTGGACACAGTTGACTCCAACCACCACAACAACATCTCCGTGTGTTGTAGTCGCGACGAAAAGTGGACAGCGGAACACGTGCCAGCGGTGCCAGCCCGCGGCCTGAGCTGTAACCGCCGGCGACCACGCGAGCCTGGATCGATGACTGACCGCGTTTCGCCTTCCCCACCCCCGCCACACGCTCAACCATCCCTGTGCTAGGTGCCGCGAGGTGGTGCACTGCCGACACACACACATACAGCCCTTGAGATGCCACTGCCGCTCAGGCTGTCCTCGTTTCCCTTTACGACCATCCTCCCTCTACGCCCGGCTACTGCCACCTGCCGTCCCACCTTTCTATAGTCTATCCGCGGTTTCTTCACCCTTCTTCGCTCTACACCCGGCTACTGCCACCCGCCGTCCCACCTTTCTATAGTCGATCCGCGGTTTCTTCACCCTTCTTCGCTCTACACCCGGCTACTGCCACCCGCCGTCCCACCTTTCTATAGTCTATCCGCGGTTTCTTCACCCTTCTTCGCTCTACACCCGGCTACTGCCACCCGCCGTCCCACCTTTCTATAGTCTATCCGCGGTTTCTTCACCCTTCTTCGCTCTACACCCGGCTACTGCCACCCGCCGTCCCACCTTTCTATAGTCTATCCGCGGTTTCTTCACCCTTCTTCGCTCTACACCCGGCTACTGCCACCCGCCGTCCCACCTTTCTATAGTCTATCCGCGGTTTCTTCACCCTTCTTCGCTCTACACCCGGCTACTGCCACCCGCCGTCCCACCTTTCTATAGTCGATCCGCGGTTTCTTCACCCTTCTTCGCTCTACACCCGGCTACTGCCACCCGCCGTCCCACCTTTCTATAGTCTATCCGCGGTTTCTTCACCCTTCTTCGCTCTACACCCGGCTACTGCCACCCGCCGTCCCACCTTTCTATAGTCTATCCGCGGTTTCTTCACCCTTCTTCGCTCTACACCCGGCTACTGCCACCCGCCGTCCCACCTTTCTATAGTCTATCCGCGGTTTCTTCACCCTTCTTCGCTCTACACCCGGCTACTGCCACCCGCCGTCCCACCTTTCTATAGTCTATCCGCGGTTTCTTCACCCTTCTTCGCTCTACACCCGGCTACTGCCACCCGCCGTCCCACCTTTCTATAGTCGATCCGCGGTTTCTTCACCCTTCTTCGCTCTACACCCGGCTACTGCCACCCGCCGTCCCACCTTTCTATAGTCTATCCGCGGTTTCTTCACCCTTCTTCGCTCTACACCCGGCTACTGCCACCCGCCGTCCCACCTTTCTATAGTCTATCCGCGGTTTCTTCACCCTTCTTCGCTCTACACCCGGCTACTGCCACCCGCCGTCCCACCTTTCTATAGTCTATCCGCGGTTTCTTCACCCTTCTTCGCTCTACACCCGGCTACTGCCACCCGCCGTCCCACCTTTCTACAGTCTATCCACGGTTTCTTCACCCTTCTTCGCTCTACACCCGGCTACTGCCACATCCCCGCCGTAGGGAACTTCTGCAAAAAAATTTCGCGAAGAATACGTTTCGTTTGAAACGCCCATCTTTAAAATCAACGCACTGAGGCGAAATAATTTCCTTAACATGGGATTTACTATTTAAATTTCGCAGCTGCGAGCCGGTAGACGGCGCGCATGGACGCACTAGGCTGCAGCGAAACGTGTACCACGGCCTCTCCAGTTCGCACGAGATGGTTGTGAGACGAAGCCACCAGGACTCTTGCCTCGTGTTTGCAGCGTTGTGGTGCACTTGTTTGGCGCTGCTGTGGGAAATACAGTTAGCGGGACGCTTGTAAGAGTGACGGTTGGGGGGGAAGAGGGCGCCCATTGTGGCTCCCCGGTGACCTTGATCGTCTAAGTTGATTTTCAGTTTTCATGTATTGCTCAGCGACCTGACGACGTCGGGTCCTTTACTAGAGATGGAACGAGAGGCTTGGCTACTGGGCAGCGGCCGTGGCAGGTACTAAAGCCCCATTCACGTAGAGTTTAACGAGACACTTGTTATGTGTAAACTTTGCGTTGACTCTGCAAAATCGTAGCTGCGTTCACACTGGAGCTATCAAAGACGAGCTTTTCTTAAGGCGCCTGCCTACCTGCCGCTTGACCTGCGTTGCAGAGTGTTAGAAATTCACGTTTTTTTCTGCGAAGCTATTAAACGTGCGACCAATGTGCTGATCTACGAAAACAATACCGCTTCAGGCGAGGGCTGTTGCGTGAATGCTTTCAAGACGTCATGCCTATTAGAAACACCATTTTTGAGTACTTCTGAATTGCTAAAAACAGCTTTTTTTAAACGGTTGTATCTCAGAATATACCCGTCAGATAAATACGAAACTACTTAAGGGCCCTACGTTGAACCTTCTTACAGACGTTTTCATGAATGTGCCACCGCTGGAAGTCCCATAGGTACACGCAGTGCGACGAGAACACTGCGCGCCAGTTCAAGAGCCTCGCGCTTAGGGGCGATGGCGCACTTGCCGCGCGTGGAAGTGCCGCCCTTATCGCTCTCCCGCGCTGCTCGGTCTCACACGCGGAAAATAGCTCCAGATAGACGGCCTCCTTAAAGAACCATCACAAAACTCTCCTGGAGGGATATCGGGAAAAAATGGAAAACCTAAATAAACAAGGATGTCCGGACCGAAAATCGAGCGCATATTCTCCCGGGTACAATGCCAGTACGTTGTCACTGTGCCACTTCGCTCGGTTTGATCATTTAAGATTTAAGAAGGTATTTCCGTTAAAATGGAGGTGGCGCTACAATGACTCAGCATGTGCCTTAAGGACTAACCTGCGTTATTTCATTATAGATTGTTCATGGTTAAGTGAGCAGTTTGGAAATCAACTTTCCGCGGGTGGGGGGGAAATGAATGTTTGCTCCCAATTAAGTTGGCAGCGAAAAAATATAAATGGTTCTAAGACTCTTCGTTTGTTTTGCGGACGTAATGTTTAAATGTATGCCCAGTGAGTGTAGTGTTTCCTGTTTAATTCACATTATAGTAAGAATTTGCATGTACGTAACACATTTACGTGTTTGACAATTGCACGGTGACGCATGTACCGCCACTGTCGAGGACATGGTGGCTTATCTGGTCAGAGTTAATGTTCTCCAGGCACCGACTAAAAAGTGCTTGGAGGTTGCGGGTATTATAATGAGGTAGACTATGACTGTGGTATTTTTAAGTACGAATATAGGTAGGCTGTCATCTGGGAATGAGTTCCAGCGAAGTGGTAGGCCATGGAATCCGGCCCACCGGTGCTGATTCTCCCTGGGCTGCTGTTCGGACTCGTACTCACGTCTTCTCGCGATTTCTTCCCGCAACTCTTCCCTTGGCTCGGTGATGATCAACTGACCCCCCCTCTACTCTCGAAACGGGGTTTTTATGCTTGCAAGCCCCCCAGTCTTAATTGTCGGCACGTGGCGCCTTGTAGGGGTGGGAAGGAGGTGTGAGGGGGTGAGGTGGAAGAGCTCCGAACAAAGCCTTCCAACCACGTGTCCTGATTTCTGAAGTTTCAGGCGGGGGGGAGGGGTAATACCTTCTGTCGTCAGCGATCCTTCCGTGGTGCGTATTTTCTGAGTTAGGTGAAATACGCCCGATTATTTGGTTGATATCTCGTGAATTCCCTGTACTCCTCAGATCTCGCGGCGGGCGAGAGGTGTCCTTGGTGAAGGGGGTGAAGGGGGAAGGCCTACGCTTCAGCTCCACGTGTACTGAAAATTTTCCACCTGCCCTGGTTCCACGTGTCGTCTGGAAGGCGCCTAGCGAAGTGCGCGAGGCGGGGGTGGTGTGAGGGGGTGATGGATGTGAGCCAATGTCGTGCTATAATCCCTAAACCGGCACGCGACAACGGTTTTACTTGAATGGCGCATGAACAAAGTAGTCAGGCCTATGACAGTGTTAGATTTACATATGGTGGAAGGATACCATGTTATCAGTGAAGAAGATCCTAAGCAGAGCTTTCCAAAAGTGTTCCGTTTGCAGTGTACAGTCTATACAAACTAGCTGTCGCTGTTAACTAGGCACTTTAGAAATTAATGCCATATTAAGAAAATTATAATTCCTGTTTTTTTTCTGCGGTAAAGCTAACAGCGAAAAGTAAAAGTATTTTCAAGCATTTACGTGTTACTACAATTACATCTGTAAAATTAAGGCACCTGAATTTATTTAATTTGATGGGCATTTAATTAAACATTGGAGTAATAGTAATACATTTATATTTCTAGCAGTTTCATGACGTCACTGACTGATGCTTATTTGCAGGGATCAAGATGAGAGTAACTTTCCCACCACCCCCTCCTGGGTCGTTTTTAGAAAGAAAAAAAAATTCCGGCAAACTTTATTAATTTAGGTTGCAATACGGAAACTCCTAAAGGAACCATCCAACTATATTAAAATCTAAAAATTTCTGCACTTGTTCTCAATAAAGTGATTTGTGATTTTTTTTCGAAATCCAAAATAGTTTCTGGTCACAGAAAGATTAATATTCTACGTATTATGGCAGTCTGGTTGGTAATAGTGCTTACATGTAAATTATATTAATTGAAACTTGCAAGAAATTTTAGGAAACTTTGACCGAGCGTTTTTTAATCACATGCCAATATTTAGTAAACTAAGTAAAAACTGATTCGTGGATTAAATGCCAGAATGTAATTCAATGGAATCTGTTATCATTGACTGGATATTGTTAAGTTTTATGGAGAAATTCCCTTCATACCGGTGCAGGAATTAAAATTTTGTATGAAATGTGATTTTTATTAAAGAAAAGCAATTGCATTTTTTTTTTTTTGCAAATATATGATGTAAAAACTATGGCGTGTGAAGAAATCTGATGGAACTTGCATCAGATGATGAAAATTTCCATGGAAATACGCTGTAAAATCTGTAGCTTTTCGGTAGAACCATCGAGTTCAATGACATCGATTTTTCTTTCCATTCGAACTGCAACAGAAAAGCTGTGTGCTCGTAAGTTATATGTGTATGCTTTAGATATTGGCAAGGTGTTTGACTATTAGGGTATTTTAATACTTCAGGAAGGTAGAATGCAGAGTTACCAGCAATAATATCGAAATGAAAAATTCATACAACAGGTAGAATTGTTCACAAACGTATTCCGTAGAATTAATTTTTACGTATTAATATTGTTTACATCAATAGCTGTCACTAAAAGTTATTTATTCGCTGAGTAGATACACAGTACTTCTGAGCAGGTGGTGTAAACGTTAATTGAGTCTCACGTGGCAATTTTTATATTAACGTGTGATGGAAGCGGGCGCAACAGTCAGTAGAAATTGCATATCACTTCAAATTTGTTCAGTTACGCTCGAACGGCTTACAGCCACTTTCTCTACTCATTTCATTCCTGAAGTTGGCAACCAGGTTGTTGGGAGTGCATGTTAATTAGGTGGTTCAGTCTCGTTTGGCCTTCATTTGCGTAGCCGTGCGAAATGAGAGCAAACACGACAACTTTCGCCGATGATGTATCGCGAGGTAGTTGATCTGGGAGCAGGACACACCCTCTTTGGTTTGAGTCTTCCGGTGGTCAACAAACTTGTACGACCTAATATACTTTATCTCTCGTTATTATTTCACTGCGATGCGCTCTCAAAACAGCAACTTTGTCATGCTAGAAGCATGACTCTGGACGCGATGAGAGGCATTTGTTTTTATTACAGTTTGTCTTATTTGTCTCGCAAAAAAAAAAAAGTACAAACAATTGAAGATACGAAAATTACGTAGAGCAACATTAACATCGTAGGTTGAGCAATTGTAAAAAAAAGCACTGCTATCGTGTGTGTTAATGTTAAATTGTGTCTTCAGTTGTGTTCCTTAAAGAATTTTTCTGTAAAGGAGCATACAATTAGCCCCAGGATCATCACTTACCGCCTTGTTCGTTTCTCCCACAGCTAAATAAGTCTTTCGATGGGCATATTACAATTATAGGCGATGCACCACTGGGCAAGAATTTACGTGGACATTTAAAGAAACAAGTTCAGAAGAATTCATGTTAAATTGAGTTACCCGATTAGCTTAAACGGGCACAGTGCTTTTACCCAACGTCTATTCGATGGCAAGTCGCGCGAGACAACCTGAGGCATCGTCCTTGCACATGAGTAGAGACGATGTCGCCGTGCCCATGGGAGTGGATTCACCGCCGATTTATCATCACTGGGGCAAGCCCCTCAGCGTGGGGGAAGTACAGACCTGTGAGGGCCCTCGTCTTCCCATGCGGTATTCATGATTTGGGTCTGGGTTAGGGGCAGCTGACCCGCCCCGCCCAGGACGTCATTCATAGGGCAGTGTACCCGACTTGCGTGGCGACTCGCATGCTAGGTGGTTGGTTGAGTGGATTCACAGCCGGTCACAACCGCGTCTTATGTCGCAGTGGCATGCCGCGGCTTGCCTTTGTGAATCTCCGGGCGCTTCTTGGATTACTGCTTACTTGACATTCACACATTAATTCGCTCTCGCGAGCAGGACGGGACAATGGGAGCGATGAAGAGCGGTGAGCATGTAACGATAAGTTTGGAATAGATTTAAAATTTTGTACTTAAAATTTTAACTTTTAATGTATTTTTAAAACGATATGGCAAACTGTGGGAAAAACTAGACAAAAATACAATACAAGTTATACATGAATTGCATATAAATGCAATTTATGTATAACTTGTATTGTACATATATATATATATATNACAATACAAGTTATACATGAATTGCATATAAATGCAATTTATGTATAACTTGTATTGTACATATATATATATATATGAACATATACTTTCTTAGCCGAAATTGATGTGCATAAAATTAATTATTAAAAGTATTTGCAAAAAAAGCAATATTACTAATTTTTATTACATACAACCAGAGTAATTATTACCATAATCTTGCTTTATGATTTTTTTTTTTTTTTTGAAAACGTGTTTTCTGAAGCATACAGAATATAAAGGCGCATAAATTTTGATAAAAAGATAGACTATTGTCAACAGATTTTTCAAACATTTAAATAAATCGCAGCAAAAATATTTTACAGTGCTATACAATATATATGCTTTCTTTCACATGCAACATACATTCTACTTTTCTGACGCAGCTGCTAGAGCGCTCGCCTCTCGCCTAGGCGAACCGGGTTCGATTCCCGGCGGGGTCGTTCCCGGATTTTCGAATGTGGTAATCGTGCCGGACAATGCCGCTGGTCGGTGGGTTTTCTCGGGGATCTCCCGTTCCCCCCGCCTTTGCATTCCGGCGCTGCTTCATGCTCACCTCGCTTCACCCTGATCGGCTCTCCTAGACCTCGATGTTAAGAGTCGCCCAAATCTCTCCATTCCACTCAAAGGAATCGCGACGCTATTTCGCTTCTGTTTACTTATCTAGTCTANATGCTCACCTCGCTTCACCCTGATCGGCTCTCCTAGACCTCGATGTTAAGAGTCGCCCAAATCTCTCCATTCCACTCAAAGGAATCGCGACGCTATTTCGCTTCTGTTTACTTATCTAGCCTATGCCAGGACGCCGTGGCGCCATCGTTGAAAACGACCGGGATATGACGAGCATACGTGGGTCGCCCTCAGCGCTCTTGCGCTTCTAAGCCACAGAGTAGATGGTACGCAGAGACGAAATAGAGTGACGGTTTGTTTGATGTGGACTCACCCATTCTGTAATTAGCTGCGCGATACTCTAGGAGTGGGCCTTGCCTCTGATTGGCTACCGCGTGGTGCGAAACGTTTCCAATTGGCTGGGCTGCCGGCTGACGATTAAGTTAAAAATCGCTGATTGGCGAACTGCAATCCAACGTTTTTCTGGCCAGGTTCGCCGTTTTGCTGGCGTGTTCGACCGGAGTTCGTGGTTTAAGTGGTTGTTTCACCTCTGTATCCTTGTGTACTCTGTGGCTAGGCTTTGGGCATGCAAAATACGTGCTGGTAGGTGACACCATAACCTAGTTCTTTAACAGACCTCTGGCTACGCGCTGGCGTATTCAGCCGGGGGACAGTTGTTCATTCATGTGGCAATTAGCGGCGGTGCTGAAGCGCGGTGGGTTTACATTGGCCCGCGTCGCGCGACGTTGACGCGCAGCGGTACGAGTAGCCTTGGGGCAAGACAACGTAAGAAAAAAAAACTTAGCAACGTAAGCTAAATATTTGATCAAATATCGTTCGTTACAGTGACCATAAGTTGAAGTATAGTATTTCGCAAATGACTGTGTAGTTAAGTACACTGTAAAACTGCTGCTTATTTTATTTGACAGTGAGAATAAGAAAGAGCCTAGTATTGTGAAATCTTCAACATACTTGCATTTCATACTTCCTGTAATGCAAAGAAGTTTGAACTACCATAAGCTTGTTTACCTGCGTAGGTTTTTCGTACACTCAGAAGTAACTTGCTTCAGTCGCCTGGTACTTTTGTTAGCGTGGCAGGGATTTGGGCGGNTAGGTTTTTCGTACACTCAGAAGTAACTTGCTTCAGTCGCCTGGTACTTTTGTTAGCGTGGCAGGGATTTGGGCGGCTCTTTAACAAGTGGGTCTTGAGAGGCGACGTGGGTGAAGTGAGGTGAGCATGGAGCAGCGCCAGAATGAGAGTGCGGGGGAAACGGATCCCTGGGAAGAACCCCGCCAACTAGCGGCATCGTCTGACACGATACCCACGTACGAAAATCCGGTAGCGACCCCGCCGGGCATCGAACACGGCACGCCTAGGTGGAAGGCGAGAGCTCTAGCAATTGGGTCAGGAAAGTGAAACTTAGGTTTCATATAAAAGAATTCATCTGCTGTATAGCACTCTAAAATATTGTGATGCGATTTATTTTAACGTTTGAAAAATCAAAATTTTGGTGCATTTTTATTCTGGTTGCTTTACAAAACTCATTTTCCGGGGGAAAAAAATCCTTCATTGAATTTATTGTAATAATAACTCTGGCTGTGCGTAATAAAAGTTAATATTAATGTTTGTTCGCAAATATTTTCAATAATTAATTTAATGCACGTCTATTACAGCTAAGAAAGTTATCATTTTATAGTTAAAACTAACTTACATAAAATAAATTATTAAAATGTGTTTTATTAACATTAGTACCAATATTGTCTTCGAAAATGTACTTTGTAAAGCATCCAAAATAGAATAATGATTAAAATTTGAATTAAAAACAGACACTTATTATTGACTTGAAAAATATGTTTTAATAGATTCTAGCTAAAAAGTGTACAGTGTTACAAAATACATGCGTTCTTCTCTCACATGGAGCATAAATCGTACTTACGATTTCATCATTGTACTCGTACATACCACTTGTTATTGAGTTGTGCATGTCGTATAGACAGGTGCAGCGGTACATTGGAAACGACTCTATAATCCATTCACGATTACTTCCAACTTTTCTGAGGCCCTGCTACAGTTTTACTTCCAGGATATTCCTCCGCCTCACGCAAAACAAAGCTTAACCGAGCCTGGAAAAACTAAACCAAACGACAACGCACGACGTTCGTGCGCACTCATTGTAATCATATTTTGCAGAAGAACTATTTCTTACTAGGCATTACCAACACACTTATTTTTCACTGTTTTAATTCTTATTAATTATAATTGAATTGTTATAATTTATGGATAAAATATTGATACAATTTCAATTTAACCAAAAATAAGGAACTTTGGTGTTTACACAAGTATAAAACACTTATGATACATAACATAATTAGGAAATAACGAATCACGTCATACATGGTGTGATTTTTCAAAGGTTTGTTTCAAAAAGTGTGAATAAACCGCGAATAGACCATACTTCTACCTTAAGTATATACTATTCACGGTAAACTGAGCACTTCTGAAACCCCTGCGCAAGATCTACTTGTGTGCATATTGCGTATTCTTCCACCATGCGTAAAATTAACATTGCGTTAGGCCTGGTCACTTCATTCATGCATCGACCAAATGAAACTGTGAAATTATTATAAAAGTAAATATTTTACANGCGTTAGGCCTGGTCACTTCATTCATGCATCGACCAAATGAAACTGTGAAATTATTATAAAAGTAAATATTTTACAGTTTTGCTTATTCTTACACGTAATCGCATTAAAAATTAACAGAAGGCAAAATAAGTTATTTTAGTATTCGCATACGTTTTTAATTAACCGATAAGACATGCAACTACTTTCTCTCACTCGTTACCAACTTTACAGGGCGCGTGTCAGTCAGTGTTTCCTGTTAAAATGTATGGAGGTAAGAGCAGTGACATTTTTCGAAGGTTGGTTTCAAAAGTGCTCAAGTTAACCGTGAACAATCTATGTGGAAGATTCGGCCCAGCAGGAAGGAGCTGGGTCACCCAAACGGAGTTCAAGAGCCCCTTCTTGTGCAGTGATTCACGAAATGAGCAAAACCGAGGCTATCAGCCAAGTTTCCGATAAAGCTGTGTTAACACAGTTGTCGTTTCGTTAATTACACTTCTAAGCTCTAAACCTTTTGAGGGAGGGGGGGGTGTTAATATTTTATATGGCTGGCTGTGTATCTACATGTTAAGTTCTATTTTCTCCATGACATATTCTCTGAAATTACAGCTGTGTGATGTTCTCTTTAATTATTAATTACCAAAAAAAAAAAAAAAAAAAANAACTTCTTCGTTTTAAGTCAACTAAGCGTTCCTGAAATTCACGATGTGGTCCGCGATTTCTTCTTGGGCTGTGAAGAGGTCACAAACGTTCCACATTTTCTGGGAGATGGAAGTGACTCTCACGCAGTACGAGGACGGTCGCAGAACCACAAGGAGTGTCAAAGTGGACCTACCACGGGACCCGCTTCTTCTTCCGGCAATCCCACCCGGTCTCCGGTCTGTAAGTTGACGCTTTACCCAAGGCGGTGCTTTGGCTTTGGAGGCGTGAAACCCGGAGGCCGGCATGATCAGAACTAGGCCAGGAAATGTTGAACGAAGCCAGAAGTTAATTTTCCGAACTCTGAAGGGTAATTTTTAGTAAAAGAAAATTTGAACGTTGGTAATTTATAGTATGCCTTCACAAAAAAAAAAAAAAAAAAACAGGTTCCAGCAGTTAAGAAGGGACGGTAGCAGAAAAAAATGTAATATAACAGCATTTTTATGTTTGCAGAATGACTAGTTTTGTTGTGCCCACTGCAAAGTGACTTTATTTCACTGTTGCAAACACTGCCGAAGCTTTTAACTCGCACTCTTTGCACAAAAAGCGAAATCGCAGTTATGTCGAGGGAAAGAGTAGTTTCAGTCCTGGGAATAATGAATGGGGACCCAGATAAACGAGGGTAGGTTACATTAATTTCAATGCGCATGTTATGCAGCATCTTCCAAAACTGCGCTAGAGAGCAATTCCCCCGTGATTTCCATTACGAAAATAAATAAATACGACGCGAGGCAGGGGAAGAAAGAAGAATGTGTAAGAGCTATAGCTCCCTGCTGGCCTGTCTGGGAATGCTTGTGGGAGGTGATAGCGGAAGGTCATGGGGTTAAATACGTGCAGTGTATCTTGCCGCCCTGCTTCCCCCCACTACCAGAGACATCGTGGACTAAGTATACTAGAGGGGGAAGGTTGGACCGCTACAAGGAGAGATAGTGGTGTGGGTAAGGGTTGCCTCGCCTGACGTCACTCTGGTGAAGCGAGGTCATCGGTTCCTTGCAGACAGCGCTAGCCCCAGTTGTTCACTAAAAGAATCGCGGTGAATTACAACACGTCTGTTTCTGTTTACAGGAAATAACACTTAAGAAGAACCTTCTCCAGCCATATTGGATCCTTGGTTTTCTAGCTTGTCTATGTTTTTAACCCTTTCATTCAAAAATAAATATATGGTTTTAAGCGTTGCAACAAACCAATCTTTTGTTCGGAACTGTACTGATATTCAGACGACACTGTGTCTTTGGGCCAATAGAAATCTATCTGTGCTTTGTGTGACTGGCAGCAGTGGTTTATGAGGCTACGGAACATAATGTCTCAGCAGCGAATGATGTCTTTCACAGGTAGTGTGCCTTTCTCATTGGACGGTACGTTCTGCTGTGTACAGTGCTAATCATTCAAGCCACTTCATATGCAACGTCCCAGACAGAGGACACCGTGACTGAAAGGGTTAAAAAGAAAATTACGAAAGTACCTACTCCTATACCCAACTAGCCATTGACCTTACACGTCAACACAGACATAACGACTCAACCGCGAACTCGTATTTACGTCACAGTATTGATTTTTGCCAAATTCGAGTGTGCTTTGTAGCATGGCTACTCTTCTGAGGGGGAGGGGAGGGAAACCTTACAGAAATTTTCTGGGTGAGAGTTTCGCAATTGTCTTCAGATCCCACTTATCCGCACCAACATACGACGTAGAGAGAAATATGGACAAAAATAACAGAAAACTAAGTATTAAGAAACTGCGATGGAAAGTTACCACACCGTGTTTTCCATTATCTTGCATCTGTATAACATTTGGTACAAGCGAATATCAAAACAGAAATGGTAATAAGAATCCCCGAGCTACTAAATTTATTCCAGAAAGTATCAACATTTTATACAAAATTAAGTAAGTCCTTTTAAGAGCCCGCTTCACTCACCATATGGAATTTTTTATTTATTTCCTTCTGATTCGAATTTAGGAGGATTTATTGAAAAATGCGACAATAGAAGCTTAGCCAATTACCTTACCCGTCATTACGAACCTAATATATGAACTATTAATGCATATTTATCCACAATTAATTTAATAAAAAAAATTTTATATTATATTATTCTCACATAATTACAACCAGGGGACACTTATTAACAATCAGGTACAAACATTTGCACTGAACAATGAAATGCAATGCTTCTATAATGAAAACATTTTCATTACTGACCCTGACAATTCTGTTATGACACTAAAACGAACAATGTCTGTATAAGGGGCGATACAGCCTCTTAAGGCTTCTAACTTCTACGATGAAAATTTATTACTTATCAGTAGGACCAGTGACTTTTCGCGTAAAAATCGGAGCACACAGTAGACTTCAATAGTATATACACACCTCAGCTGTTGTTACACCTCCATTGGCTGCTGGTGCCGTGTCCGTCTTCGACCAAGCCACTCAGGACTAAGTGACTCCGACACACTGAACCTTCGTGATTCGTGCACAAACAATTAACACGGGCCAGAACATTTTTTAGCCAATCAAAGAAGCTGGACGACCCTACGGTGCTTTGGACTGTATCTTGTCTCGAAATATTTTCGCGAAATATCACTGCCCCTACGTATCACATAGATTAAAATACATTTTCCACATTTATCACCGTTTGTTTGTCAGAAAATAATTGTGTGAAAATCTCCAAGTGCCAAGCAAGACAACGATACTTCTAATTATGCCACTGTCGGCGGGGAAACTGCGCTAGAGTCTTGGCTCCCTCCTGTCGCATTCTTGCACGCTCCAGAAATGTATCGTGACGCACCTGCGGCATTTCCTGCCCCCCGAGTTCTGTTAAAAGGCACGCCGTCGCGTGTAATGCAAACTCCGAAGGGAGTTGTTCGCGCCCAACACAATTAGCTCAGCTATTAGTTCCCGGGGCGCCTCGAAGTCTTCAGAGTTTCGCCTCTGTTCAACAGAGGCCTTAAACGAATCAAGGCATTTCTCGTTTTATCGTCCTCCTCCCGCGAATACCGAGACTTTCTGCGGTATTGGATTACTAGAGTGCTACTGTTGGGAATCATGTAGGGTGTCACAGATGTTAAGTTGCTATTCCTTTAAATGTATATATCTATGGAGATGAAAATATACAAAAAAGAGACATGGGCATTAAATGGATTAATGCTGAACTGACTGTTGTTATTTTAATGCTCACATACATTGCCTGATGTTTTTTCTGCGAAAATGCAGACCTTCGAGCCTCCTAAGGAACTAAACCTGGACGAAAATTCAATCCTCAATTGGAAATTATAAGCAACGATTTGAGATATTTGTCACAGCATCAGGCGGGGCAATCAACTTCGGATGCATGCAAGATCACCGTTTTTCATAATAACCTGGCGAACATCTGTGAAACCTTTATTCTCAATTTGCTTGCAGGTTAATTCGTTTCGTGGGAGAGTTTGGTCCGTAAAGGAAAAATGGGGGAGTGCTAGCCAGTCCCCCCCCCCCACACACACACCTGTTTTTGGCTCCTAACATCGAAATTGATCTTTTTAAACTGCATTGAAGGGTTTGTTCCAGCTAACAGAATACGTGTTTGTATATAGCCAAACATATAGTATTTATTTAGCAGCCAAATAAAAGTGTTTTATTGAGTAAAAAAAACTTAAAAGCCAACAAAATTTATTTTGTTCCTCTAACCAAATGCACGATTGAGTAAACCAAACCTCTGTGTTGGGCCAAAAAAAAAATTAGACTGTCAACAAAATATTTAGTTGAATCAACTGAATATATTTGCTTGGACACCCATTTGATTGCTTTAGTTCGAAAATACAGCTTGGTAGTTTGTTTGTATTTTTATGACAATTCGAATGGTAACATTGTTTGCTAATAAATTTATTGATTCTCAAATAATGGTATAAAAATCCGAATAAAAATGTTTAACAGGAAATTAAAAACTAAAGCTGTAAATATTGAAAATATGTTGTACGTTTGTTGACCTGTATTTGAAATGTATATATTTAGAATATTAAAAACGTTCGTATTATCCAGTAGTAACTTTAGCTGGCGTTGCTAGGACGTAATGTTCCGACGCAAATGATTCGGGTTCGAAACTCGGTCGTACATCAGTACTTTTTGCAACGACCAAAACTGTTTAATATACGCTGAGCTACACAAACATTTAGTTGCACCAACCAGAGCTTACAGTTTGGAGCAACCAACCAAGAACCACAAAATAATTTGGTGGCAGCTATTTTTAAAATAAGCACCAAATCAAGTTCAGTTACTTACGTTTACTTGGCCGGTGACTTTTCGCGTAAAAATCGTAGCACACAGTAGACTTCAATACTATATACACACCTCAGCTGTTGTTGTACCTCCATTGACTGCTGGTGCCGTGTCCGTCTTTGACCAAGCCACTCGGGACCAAGTAACTCCGACACTGAACCTTCGTGATTCCTGCGCAAACGGTTAACACGGGCCAGAACATTTTTTTTAGCCAATCAAAGAAGTTGGACGATCCTACAGTGCTTTGGACTTTATCTTGTCTCGAAATCTTTTCGCGAAATATCACTGCCCCTAATTATTACTTACCTCCCAAATTTGGTGAGAATTGATTTAATAGTTTTCTTGATATAATGCAAAAGACAATCTCTTTTATGTGAATAATTGCATCTTGAAAATTAAAATATAAACAAACACGTTCATCACACTATTGACCATGTGACTTTGACAGTTGTGTTCCTTTGGGATAGGTCAGTGTTGGGTACATGCGCAGAAGACGAATAAGCGGTCTACCTCATCTTTGGTCTATGGGTTCGATCCCCGGCGGAAGAGTTGGTATATGCCATATGTCGGTAACACTGCGGACGCTGCCGATAGCGGGTGGGTTATTTTTTTCCGGAGTTCTCCATTTACCCAGCAGCTGATTGCCCTACTTCACGTCTGT
This sequence comes from Clitarchus hookeri, assembly GCA_002778355.1. Classification (NCBI taxonomy): domain Eukaryota; kingdom Metazoa; phylum Arthropoda; class Insecta; order Phasmatodea; family Phasmatidae; genus Clitarchus; species Clitarchus hookeri. The sequence continues at coordinate 75,038 of NQII01001894.1, read as the reverse complement.
AGCCACGCCTTGTGTGACGTCATATATCACACCCAAGCTGGTCGGAATTCCTATACTATGCATAGTTTAGAATAGTTCATAAGATTTTGGGAAGTTTGCGAAGAAATGTTTTGCAGTTTAGTGAAGTGTGTGTTTGGCCCTCTTAATTTACGTGTCTGGTCGCACGATGGCATAACGTGCTAAATGGAAATACCATTAGATTGCTACGTTGTGTCGGGAAACTAGCTACAAAAGCGAAGAGTAAACATCTTGCGGCCTCGTCGCTTCTAGAGTGTTGTCCTCGCATGGCTCGGCCGCAGTAGG
>NQII01001894.1:62560-74714 GCA_002778355.1 Clitarchus hookeri | reverse complement strand
GAGGGAGGTCCTCACTGCCACTGTGCGGGCAAGTAGGTCCTCGAGACGTGTCCTGGGAAGGCTCTCACGCCGCGCCTTATTAGCGACGAGAGCGTGAGAAGAACCCTCGCCCAGCCTCGGCCTACTTTGCCCGCGCGCCGTCGCACCCTCAACACACCCGTGCGACGTCACCGCACCACGGCCGGCGTCCTCACGCCGCGATTAGGACGTCTTATCGTTTCACGTGACACGTTGCAAGTAACGCGTCCACGCCAGCCGGCTGTACCTTGACCGCGGAGTATTTGAAAAAGTGTGCACAAGCAAAACCACGGAAGGAAACTTCTGGCAGTTCGATCTGCTCCGGCCACGCCGACGACGAACGTGAAGAGTGCACGCACGTCCAACATAAGATGACAGGTGTGCACTGGAACTAGGACAGGCGCCTGAGGTGCGGCAACATTCGACGCAGGTGGCAGGATCCGACACGATTGTAAAATTGCAAAACAAACCACTTAAGGCGCCCGTCTACCTGGAACTTTTTCCCACGTTTAGGCCGAGAAGCGCGGGAGCGATAAGGGCGACACTGCCGCGCGCATCAAGTACGCCATCGCCGCTAAGCGCAAGGCTCTGAACTGGCGTGCAGTGTTCTCGTCGTGCTGCGTGTACCTATGGGACTTTCAGCGGTGACCATATTATTTTATTAGTGGGAAGTCTTTAGGAAGGTTCAGTGCAGGCCCCTATAGTAGTTTTGTATGTATCTGATGCGTGCATTTTGAGCTACAGCGCCTTGGAAAGGCCGTTTTTAGCGGTTTTGGAGTACTCTGAATTGATGTTTCTAACGTACGTGATATTTTGAAAGTACTTAACAGCTCTCGTCTGAAGTGTGTGTTCTTTTCGTAGATCAGCACGTTGGACGCACGCTTAATAGTTTCGTTGAAAAACGTGTATTTGGAACACTCTGCAACGCAGTTCAAGCGCCAGGTAGACGGGCGCCTTAAACGAATGTTCTTTCCGACCAAGTGCCAAAGTCCATGCACCACAGTCCACTTTTACAACGAGCGTTTTTATGAGAACATCATCAATAAATGCGATTCGTTCCCTCTTCAGAATGAACGCAGAAAATTCTCATACGATTTTTTTCCCCTTTGTAGAAAGAATTTGCGGTGCTCTTGCAACCGCCTTCGCTGACATCCCTGCGGGACACTCCCTTGATAAAAATCCTCTTCGGGTGAGGTAGACCGATTATTATTCGTCTTCTCCGCTTGTACCCAACATTGACCTACCTCAAAGAAACACAACTGTCAAAGTCGCATGGTTTGTTGAATCAAACAGAGTTTGTTTCGTGCAACCAAATTAATTGTTTCCATAGCGCAATGAAATATTTTGTTGTTGTAACCGAATTATTTTGTTCTTATTTGGTTTCCCCAAGCAAAGATTTGATTGGTCCAGCCAAAGGTTTGTTTGGCTCTATGTATGCTAAACAGTTTCCGTTAATATAAAATAATTGAAAGCCTGACTCAAATTACATCCTAGTTCATCTGCGTCCGAGCGCTGCGCTTTGGCAATCTCATCTAAAGTGACTACTGATGAAACTGGAATGTTTTTAAATGCATATATTTCAAATATTGGATAGCATCTTTAAAGTTTTACAGCTTTAGTTTTTAATTCCCCGCTGAACTTGTTTTATTTGTAAGGGTAGTGAAATTTCGCGAAAAGATTTCAAGACAAGTTATATTTCAAAACACTGTAGGGTCGTTTACCTGTCTTGATTGGCTGAATTACTTGTCGACACGTGTTAACTGTCTACACACGAATCACGTAGGAGCCGTGTCGATGTTGCCGAATTCTGAGTGGCCCGGTCAAATATGAAAATGTCTTCTCAAGCAGACAGCAACCAATGGGAATAGTCAAACTGCTGTTGGGTGCTTACAGTATTGAAATATACCCTGTTCTAAAAANGGTTACAGTATTGAAATCTACCCTGTTCTAAAAAATTTTTTCGCGAAAAATCATCAAATATATTTATTAGGATGTTTTTAAACCATTACTAAGCATCGATAAATGCACCAACATACACTGTTACTATCCTAGCTGTCACAAAAAAAAACACAAACAAAATCTGTAGCTGTATTTCGGAACGAAGGCCACACAAATATATACATTTGATTCAACCAAATGTTTTGTCGAAAGTTTAATTTATTTTGGTCTAACAGGGAGGTTTTATTTATTAAAACTCTTTTTTTTGTGAACAAAATTAATTAAGTTGCTTTTCGAGTTTTGTTTACTCAACAAAGTATTTTGTTGGGTCAGCAAAATTATTGTTTGGCCGTATACAAGCAATAATATTTTGTTGGCCTCTCTCTCAGTGTGACTTGAATATATTCTAACTTCGTAAAAACTAGACGAGACGAAATACATAAAAGTCTGAAAAAATTTATTTGCAGTATATGAAATGTGTTCTAACCTTAAATTCAATCCAAATAGTTTTTATAATGCTGGCAAAAAGCAGTGTTGAACATGGAGAGATAGTATTACGCTAATATGAAATCTTATTTCTTTAATCTGGAAAGATCTGTCATTCTAGAATAAGGCTTATTATACTCGGGTTAGAAAGAAAACGAGATTCATTATGAAAGAGTTAAGCGTATGGAATATTTCTGCCGCGAAGTGTACTAGTTAAAAAAAAAAAGTAACTTTTGAGCTGGCGGTAAATTGAGAAATTCTAATTATTTGTTAGTAAAAATTCGTGTTTGGCTAGCACTGTAATATTTGCTTCTCCCAGCCAAAATATTTAGTATTAACTTTATTTTATAACAATTAATCACGCCATCCAATGCTGTTTTTTGAGAGTAAACAGGAAAAATGCAATTCTGTTTGGCTGCGAGTTTTCGTATACCAGCTTATTTTAGTAAAAAAAATGTACGTATTTAAGAACGAAATAAATATAGTTATATAATAATTAATATTACCGTTCTGTTATCACCTTTAAATATAGCAAGTGTGTAATTCGACGTTCTGCGAAATCGAGTTTTACAACAGTATATTAAACAACATATGCTCATATTTAGTTAAAATTTCCACTCTTGTAGAAAGGAGAAATTATTCTGCTCTTGCCAAATACAACCCGGTGGATTTAACACAATTATAATCATTTTGTGAAATGTGCAATTATCCCATGTGCTTACAAACAAAGCGGATACAATCTGGTACACGTGCGACACCAGTGTTGCCAGGTAGCGAACATTTTTTAGTTGCCATACTATTAGCATTGAACTTCCCAACCCGAGTAAAATTTACTCTTATTTAGGATAAGGTTACTTCTACCACAGGTTGGGGAGATCACTGTTAAATGTTTGGCAACTACAAATTTTTGCCACTATGTAAGCGCTAGTGTCGGCAACGTAACAGATTTTCTCTATTTTAAACGTTAAAATACAGGAGTATTGTAATAATCACAAATGAAATATAAAACAACTGCGTAGTTAAATAAAATCGTTCTTTTATTATTCACGTGGCTTACAATTTGAATTTAAAGTTACTTTTTGGAACTCTGCGGAAATTTACCCTATGCCAAACTCACTCGTTAGAAATCTCGTATTGTTCCTAACCTGAGTAGAATTAATACATGGTGGGGTGTTCGGTCCGCTGTGGAGCGTGTGCACTTGAGCAGCGCGCTGAACTGGGCGAGGAGCAGTGAAGTGCAGACTGGTGCAAGCAGCACGCGCCGGATGTGCTAACTCGCGGGGCGGAGACGCAAATGGCGGTGCGAAACGCAATTTAAAAGCAGGTCCGGCGCCAATTACAGCAACCTGCGAATTAAACCCGCATCGCCACGTAATCCACCACACAGCGCCCAGCCTGCGAGGTATGCAACCACCGCGGCAGCCGTGTACCAGCGGGCTGCCTACGGCAGAGGGGCACGCCGCTTCTTCCTAAAAACTCTTCATCTCATGCACAGGCTGTTCAGGGTAAAGTGAGTACTTTTGATGCCTTAGTTACTTTGTTCCTATCAACCATTTGTTATCCTTCTACCACTTTTTAAAATAAATATTGCCATGTAAGTAATAAACACAGTATGTATATTCCACCGCACTCGGAAGTTAACGTCTAAGGCCACTATAAAATTTATTGATTGACTATTATACCAAATAAGAGGGCTTCAAAAAGTGCTCACTTTGCCGTGAATAGCTTATACAGTAATTCACACCACGGAAGAAAAATTGATGCTTCCTTCACGTACTTCGTAGATTAAGCTCCATTATGTAGACTGGACCTCATTATGGCTTAACATCTCGTCGACAGTGAGGTCATTAGATACGGGCAAGTTACTCAGAGAAGCAAGAATGGGGAAGGAATAGGCGATGGCCTGTGGTAAGGAACCACCCCAGCATTCGCTTGGAAAGATTCAGGGAAAACCAAGGGAAGTCGAAATCAAGATGGAAGGACCGGGAATCGAACTCGTGTCCCCCCGAACGCGAGTCCAGTGTGTTAACCTCTGCGCCGTCTCACTGGGTGCGGATCAAACCAGTATCGCGGTGATGACCATACAACTACGCGGGGGGGGGGGACACATCTCGGGAAACATTAAAGCCCAGTGCCCGTTGCAAAACACCGCGAAATTCCAGACATGAAATCCCATGAGATTGCATCTTTTTTTCACTTCGTACCGTTTCTCTGCAATTGTTTCATCCACCTCGGTTTATTTAGAATGCACTTGAGACGCGCATGACTTTGAGACTCGGTGAGCGAGTCTATGAAATCAGGAACTCGAAACGCTGATACCAAACAGCATGTAATCCCTAACCTTACTGTTAAATATCCAGAAGCAAGTTTGTAAAAGTGAGTCAAGGAAAAACCCAAAATAAACATTTTATTAGATACTATATTATACAAATTCCAATTAAAACACCCACTGCCCGTAATACGAAATTTATAAAATGTAATCATTAATTAGAAAGAATACATTTCCACGAAAATATGCACATTGATAAATTACCATGAAAATCGTCTAAGTGAACTTCCCACGATTTTTACCACAAGCAAATCACAATATTTTCTTAAAAAAATTTTACCAGTACCGATTTTTTACTCATTAGTTACACACACTTGTGACGTTCACATGCAAACTTTGAATGTCCGTGGTTTTTCAGTGAAACGCGATGATTGCGTTCAATCAAATACGTGTAATCGTCCCCCCCCCCACAAATGTGAACTGGGCTTCATCCCCGGCAGGGTCAGAACCCGGACGTTCTCACGTGGGAAACATGGTGGACGTTGCCATTGACCGCAAGTTTCCTCGGGGTTATATGGTTTCCCCTAACAGCCCTTACAACCACTGCGCCATATCCGTTTCGCTTCGCTCCCCCCCTCCCCATTAGCGCTGCAAACCTCGGATGTTCGACGCAGCGGAAATACACGATACTCACAATAGTTAGATCCATACTAGTAACCTCAAGCAGACTGTTTCTTCCAACCAAATGATCTCGATTTTGACGTTTATTTTCCAGGAAACGCTAATGACGTCGCCATTGTGGCGATACTGTTTACGAATTAGTTTCCTGGAGAACAGCAACGCAGCAACTTAATTGCGTGGTATTTTTCGTAGAAAATGTTGAAAAAATTCGTCGGTGATACCGAATTCAAGCAGCCATTAAACTCTGCTTAGTTGCCTTGGAAATGGTAGGAGGGTAGTTGGGGGCGAAACGGAATCCCTAATGTTTTTCCAACAACACGTCGTTTCAGACAGCCCTTATTATATTATTAAGGGACCACTAATGTTAGGGGTCGTTGGTGGAAGCAGGCATGTTTTGAAATCGATCAACTATAACCACGCGTACCCTAAAAAGAACAATCTGAGTCAGCACAGTAAAGTGCAGCGCACTTATTTCCTTGCGTCGTTATGGTCGGAGTAATAATCCCAGACAACACGGAACTTATAGTCACATATTTCCACCGAACTGAGAAGATTGTAGTAATGTTGCTTATAAGTTGTATGTTTAAACGCCTGTCTGTTTACGCAACTTAACATCAATAGTAGAAGCACACAATTCCTTCTGGCACTGGATTCATGAGTCGTAACCACCCGACATATCTGTTGTCGAGGCGGCCTGGGGCGGCCATGTTGTGATGGAACCCGACCGCCATATTTGATATTGGTGACCTTGACCGATAACCTTAACATAGATCTAGACCTTAACCCCCCCCCCCCCNAAATTGAGAAACATGTAATGGTACCCTTCCCCTCGCTCACTCCTCCAAACCTCACCTCATCCCCTCAAACCACACCCATCACCCTCATAAAATAGGGAAAAAAATTGCAAAAAATCGAGGAACATATAACGTTACCCTACCTTTCGCTCATTCCACCAAAAATCACCTGCCCCCCCCCTCCCCCGGCCATCTTAACAACAATCATAAAAAATCTAGAAAGTCGCAAAAAAAAAAAAATCGAAATTTTTTTTAATATCCGGAGAATTTATAACGTTAACCTTACGCTCATCCCACCATCCTCACCCCATCCCCTCTCCTCACCCACCCCTTCCCAATCATAAATATATCGAAAAAAATCCCAAAAGTTCAAAAAATTGATTCGAAAAATTTATTCGAAAAATTGAGGAACATATAACGTTGACCTCACACTCAGCACACCACCCTACCCCTACCCCTTAGCCTACTCGCGCTTTCTTCACACTTTTCTAACCAAACCTTTGAAAAATCACCCCATGTATTACGTGTTTAGTTATTTCCTAAATATGCCATGTGTCACAAACTTTTATGCTAGTGTTCATAAACGGAAACTTAATTTGGTTAAATTGAAATGTTATTAATATTTGATCTAAAAATTATAACATTTCATTTATAATTCATATGAATTTAAAACAGTGAGAAAACATGTGTGTTGGTAACGTCTAGTAAGAAATAGTTCTCATGCAAAATTTTATTACAACTGAGTGCGCACGAACGCGGTGCGTTGTCCTTTGGTGTAGTTTTCCAGACTTAGTCAAGCTAAGTTTGCACGAGGCGGAGAGATATCCTGGAAGAAGAACTTTGGAATGACTTCAGAAAAGTGTGAAGTAACCGTGAATGGATTATAACATAAAAGTATCTTAGTTGTGGTTAAATTGAGCTTTACACGAATACAAGCAGAGAGATAATAGTTTAGTTGGTAATGTATACTAACAAATAATTCTCATGAAAAATGTTATTAAGCTGTCGGGACGAATGCTGTGAGTTGTCCCTTCTGTGTATTTTTGTATACTACGTTAAGTTTTTTTTTTTTGCATGAGGCGGAGGAATAGTCTGAAAGTAAAACTTCATCAGGGCTTCAGGAACTTTGGAAGTAACCATAAATTGACTGTACCTTACATGCCATCAAACACACGTATCAGAATCGTCTGTCGTTTATGTCCTTCCCACGCTTCTTAGACGAGATATTTTATGCGCAGCCTTTGAATGTAGATAAATACTATTGAGCGAACGAAGCCGCAAGGCGATTTGTCAGCGGTGTGTGGAGGTAGTTCCCTGGTCGTTGCTAGGTAGTTTCGTAATCGCTTCAATCTGTTCACAAAGCTGTTCGTGCACCGAGTCAGGTAACACGTTAGCCATCGACCCCCTCCCCCCTTCCCTCTCTCACCTATCTCTCTCTGCCTCTGACGCAGTCTGGTTGCGCGTTCCCTTAGCATTCCCATAAAGAGTAGCTTCTAACATTTGCATCAAAGTAATATTTATAAACTTCACCCAGAAATATTGTCATTCCAGCGAACTCAGTTATATGGCACAACTAGGCGGAGAAAATGATTTCCCCTCCTTTTTTACATGGGTGAACACAACGAAAACTTAACGCTACTGAAAACTTAACACTACTCATAATCATATACGCATATTTACATTATCAATTTGCAGGATTCCAGACATTTGTATTAACTACGTATGTTATTATTTTTTAAAATAAAATGCAGAACATTTTATCTCAGCATAAGGAAATAACTTAAAAATTGTTTTATATGGATTACTTTAATGTGATTTATTGGGGGAAAAAAACAGAAAAAACATTTCAGCAATAAAGCTTTGTTTGGTTTTAAAAAATTCATATTTCAACAGTGACTATCAGTAGCTATCAGTGCTATCTGTTGGCACGTGTGCGAAACTAATAACACCAACGCCAACACTTGACTATTGTGACATGGAACTCATCGCACACCAACCACAAACCACCAATAACAACAACACCAACCACCTATTGTGCCAGGGCCTTAAGAGAAAAGACGGAATGGAGAGAATGACGTAACCGTGTGTAGTTTACATATTTCTCCGGATGCACACTTGGCTTGGTTCGTCGAGTAGGGTGAAATGAGGCGAGACTGGGGCAGCGCCGGAGCGCAAGGGCGTGGGGAAAGGGGAGATCCCCGAGAAAACCCATCGACCATCGGCATCGTCCGGCACGATTCCCACTTGGCGAAAATCCGTGAGTGACCCGGCCGCCGGGGATTTAACCCGGTTCGGCGTGGAGGGTGGCGAGCAGTCTAACCGCTCAGCCACCACGGCCCCATAGGAAACTTTGAGAACCACTGGACTCTGTGGTCTAGTCACGGGCCTGCGGCAGTGAGGCAGTGACCTTGCGTCACTCGGGCCCCGTGACCGCTGTGTGTGGCTTTTTGGTTTGCTAGGGGGAGTACCAGAGANTTGCACGCAACCCACGTTGGCGTGCCGCCAACGATAAGCTAGCCGGGGCGGTTGAAAGGATTTCTCTAAAAAAAATTACAGTATATTGTTTTTAAAAAAAAGGCAGTGCGGTGTGGCGTGCATTTGTATCGGTGTTGCCACGTGTATAGCGTGTCGTGCGAGCTGACTGCAACGGGGACGCACAATTAAGTCAACTCGGAATTGAGTCAATTCTGGATTTTGTGGTGCCTAGACAGGAATTAAGTCAGCCTGGAATCGACTCAACTCCGGGTTTTACGGTACCCCATTTTTAACATGAAAATCTAACCGGAAACGTCTCAACTGGAGTTGCCTCAACTCCGGATTTTCAAGAACTACTTTTCACGCGCAAAATACAACCGGGATTGAGTCAGTCCAGAATTGGCTCACCTCCGGATATCTAGCTGCCCTGTTTTAGTTTGCAAATCGTACCGGCATTATGTCGACCGTGGTTGACTCAACTTCGGATTTTCGACACCCCACTTTGATACACAGAATTTGTACCGGAATAAAGTCAACCCGAAATTGACTCAACTTCGGAATTTTCGCATTGCTATGCATTTCAAGACCTACCGAAATTACGGCATCCGGAATTATGACGATTTTAGTTGACCGTATTCCGAATCCATTTCAGTACTGCCCCTGAGTTGGGATGCGGAAATAAGTCAACCTGGAATTGACTCAATCCCGGGTTTTATGGCGCACCCCTGTCGGACTTAAGACAACCCGTAGTTCATTCAACCGGATTTTACGGTACCTTCTTTCTGACATGTAAATAGTCCCGGATTAGAGTCAACCGGAATTGAGTAAATTCCATATTTACAACAACCCCTTTTCAGACACTAAAAAGTACATCGGAATTTAGTCAGCAGATCATTGATGGATTCTTTGAGTCAATGTTTGCTCATAGAATCCAGCATTAGATGTTGAGTTACACTTCTCTTCTATCTTATAAGAGGCGTGACCATTAACTCGCCTTAATTAAGTGTTAAAACCCCCAACTGAAGTAGACATCATGCTTACTAAATATAATGTAAGTTCGTCTCCTTCGTTCTGCCCGCACGCATGCGCAGAACGGATCGCGCAGGTCAGCCGTGCACTGCCCAAGTTACAGCCAGCCTTCAAGTCTCGCCTTCGGCCCTTCTGCACGAATTCTTCGTTTTTGCGTCATAATTTGTAATTCAGAGTAATTACTGACAATCTGCATTATAGAAAATTTACATTTTATGAGTTGTTTAATATTTTTGTGAGTAATTTTAATTGTGTGTTGTGTGCTTGTTGCGAAAAGTCAGTAACATATTTATATTTTATAATAAGTTTCCGCCTTTTTTTGCAAGCAGGAAATAACACTCGGTGAAAATTAGATACGAACGTATTGAACAACTCGCAAATTGTAAATTTTCTATAATCAAACGTTTCCAGTAATACCTCTGAAACTGGAATTACGACACGAAAACGAAGAATTTCTGCAAAAAGGGGTGAAGGCGAGCATTAAGGATGCTCCCTAGTAAACAATTGTAAACGCCTCAAGGTCACGAAGCGTTGCGACGGCGACGGAGAACGGCGTAAACAAGCTTCGCGTGCGTTCTGTTTCCTCGGGATTACAAGTGGTAACTACAACATTTTTATACAGCAACATAACGGAGGGCTACTTTTACGACATTTTTGCTGACTTTGACACTTCTCAACGACCACACACATTGAAATATACGATAGTTTTATTTACACTGGAGAGCCAAAAAAACTGGTATAGACGTGTCTATGCAAATAACAAAGGTATGGAACCATTCAGAGTAACACGATCCGGTCGGCAGCGCCTATATAAGACAACAAGCTTCTGGCAAAGTTGCTAGATCGGTTACCACTGCTACAATGGCAGGTTATCAAGATTTAAGTGAGTTTGAACGTGGTGTTATAGTCGGCGCACGAGAGACGGGACATAGCATCTCCGAGGTAGCGATACAATTTGGATTTTCGCGTACGGCCATTTCACGAGTGTACCGTGAATATCAGGAATCCGGTAAAACATCAGATATTCGACATCGTTGCGGCCGGAAAAAGATCATGAACGAACGGGACAAACGACGACTGACGAGAATCATTTAACGTGACAGACGTGCAACCCTTTCTCAAATTGGCGCAGATTTCAATGCTGGGGCATCAACAAGTGCCAGCGTGCGAACTATTCAACGGACCTTCATTGATGTGGGCTTTCGGAGCCGATGGCCCACTCGTGTTCCGGCAGGTGTGCCAGTTTTTTTGGCTCTTCAGTGTAATTGGAGCCTGCACAACTACACCCATATGCCGACTATGGAGGACTCGTAAGACTCCCGCTTACCTGGAGATATTTTCCACGTTTGAGGCCGGTAAGGACGACATAGCCACGCGCATCAAATGCGCCATCGCCGCTAAGCGCAAGACTCTGAACTGACGTGCAGTGTTCTAGTTCTGTGATGGGTTTTTCAGCAGTAGCCTTATCATTTAGTTGGCGGAAAGTCTGTGGGAAGGTTCAATGCAGGGCCCTTGAGTAGTTTTTTACGTATCGGACCCGCATGTGTCTAGATACTGCGCTTTGAAAAAGCAGTGCTTTAGCGAGTAGGGGTGCTTTTAAATGGTGTTTTTAATGCGTGTGACGTCTTGGAAGCTCTCAACAGCCCTCGTCTGAAGTGTGTTTTTTTTTTACGTTGGTCAGCAAATTGGACGCACGTTTCATTGTTCCGTGTAAAAACGAGTATTTCAAACACACTGCAACGCTGTTCTAGTGGGCACTTAGTCGGTCGGGCGTTGGCCGTGGCTTNGCATTCTTTCATCTTAGATATTTTTTTTATCGTTACCTACTTTTCTGATCAAAAATTGTGAAACGAAGGCTAACAAGACATCATATCTCAACAGAATTTTTTTTTAACTCCACAATAATTTATACATGGTTTTGTTGCATGTACAACCGTAATAAAGATAAACTCGTTAATTATTCATTTTCAGTCTCACGCGAGAAAAATACAGACTGAAGTCAATCCGTTATAGTTCCGAGTTTTGTAAATTAATGCTGTTTATAATCACATTTTTTTTAATTCGAACATTAAATCTTTACAGTACATAAATTAACGCAATATGATAAGGATAGCCTACCACCGCCTTAAGGGGAGACCCTAATAAAAAATTTTTAACGCCTCAAATTTTTAACGTTTGGCCATTAGAAATAATTGTGACGGGAAGCTGAAATTCCTGCAAATTAGATCTGTAACAGTATAATATTATTACTGCACGCGATGAAAGCCAGCGGATTAAACCACAGTTGCCACTTTGCACTTTTTTCCTTTCCCTTAAGAAAACTGCGAAGGAAACCCTAAAAATGCTATTTTTAATGTGTTTCACAATTTTTCCTTTGAATATATTTAATAGGATAAAAAAAACTTGCCCTTGGTAGATCACCGTTTGTGGCACCTACCGAATATGGATTACATGTTTGGCAAGG
>NQII01001894.1:39720-62544 GCA_002778355.1 Clitarchus hookeri | reverse complement strand
GAGGCGGTCATGAGTTGTTTCGTCAGCTTTGTCTCGATTTCGCAAATACATAACCGACATCCTCGGTCGTTTTGGTGGCACTCCCGAGGGGCCCGGCTGCGGAGAAGCGGCTCGCGCGCTGTTTTCGTTCTGCACGCTAGCATTTTGATCCCCATAACTTCTTTCCTGTTGATCTGATTCTTATAATTTTTTCTTCTCTCTATACCTACGGCTCCGCCCTGCCTACGTTAATGGCGGTTGTCGGTTTTGTGTCGAATTTTGACTCGGATTCTTGCTCTTCTTTCGCGGCATGACGCTGTTTCACGAGTTCAAAGAGCAGCTGCTTCAATGGTTGTTGCGTTAAAGGGAGGGCCCTTTCAAGCCCTTTCGAACGAGCTATCACTCGCGTCCGCGGTAGTCCTCGTAGTTTCGGAGCAATGGCGCACGGTAGAATGAAAGTGCTGCAAATTGCGGCGAAATTTGTCTCAAACGCGATGACGCACCACGGGAAGCGATAAGGCGAGCGTTGTAGACAATGTAGTTATACTGTGCGGGCAACCTTGCTCCGTCGCTCGGGACATGCGCGCGGTCCGACGTGCGTACGGGACTGTGTGGCGGGGCGAGGCGGTAATATTTTACTGAAGGACTGTTTTTTACTAGGCATTACCAACATTTCTATATTCTCTGTTTTTATTATTTTTATTATTGTTGGTTTTATAAAGAAATACTCCGGATCACTTGAATAAACTATTTATTAGTTTTAAGAAAGAACAATATAATTTCAACAAGGCACATAGCGCCATGACACAACAACGGTAGCTTGATAGCTAATCATTTGTTTACAGTATTGCCATCTTAGGAATATAAAATTTTTTAATATTGCATTGTATGTTATATTACAACAATTATTATTATTATTATTATTATTCTAGTTTGCCCATCTTAGGAGCGTGATGAACCATTTTGGTTGAGTTTTCTTGCTGCCCAGAACATCTTCATTTTCTCTNTATTCAAGTTTGCCCATCTTAGGAGCGTGATGAACCATTTTGGTTGAGTTTTCTTGCTGCCCAGAACATCTTCATTTTCTCTGATTGTGCTTGTTTTCTTTCTTCTGTGAATATGTAGTTGCGCTTCTTTCTGGTTTTAGGTTCAAATTTTGTGGAGTCAATCAGTTTCCTGTAAGTGTTTCTGTCTTGTATGGCGTTTCCTGTGATGTTGAGGGCTGTTAAGTCCGCTCTGACCTCTGTGAGCCATTCGGTTGCCTTTTTTTTAGGCCCGAGACGTAGTTGAAGATTTTCTTGGTCAGTCCACGGTCGTCCATGCGGTTTAGGTGTCCGTAGAACTTGAGCCTTCTCTTCCTGATGTTGTCTGTAATAAGGTCTGATCTAGTGTACATTTCATGGTTGCTTTTCAGTCTGTAGGATCCGTCGTCTGTTATTATTGAAATTAAATATTATAATTTATAAAAAATTTAAGTGAAAATTTTATTTAATAAATAATAAGTAGGGGCTGTGATGTTTCGCGAAAAGATTTCGAGACGAGATACAGTCCAAAGCACTGTAGGGTCGTCCAGCTTCTTTGATTTGCTAAAAAAATGTTCTGGCCCGTGGTAACCGTTTGCGCACGAATCACGAAGGTTCAGTGTGTCGGAGTTACTTAGTCCTGAGTGACCTGGTCAAAGACGGACACGGCACCAGCAGCCAATGGAGGTGTAACAACAGCTGAGGTGTGTATATAGTATTGAAGTCTACTGTGTGCTGCGATTTTTACGCGAAAAGTCACTGGCCATAATAATAAGGTACTTGTATGCTAACAGATACATGAATACTTAAACAGCGAAACACGTNTTTTACGCGAAAAGTCACTGGCCATAATAATAAGGTACTTGTATGCTAACAGATACATGAATACTTAAACAGCGAAACACGTCGATCATGGGTTGTTTTTTCAAAGGTTCGATTCACAAAGTGCGAAGAAACCGCGAATAGACTACGCGATCGTGGAATGACGGGCGAGTTCCGCTGACGAGCGATTCGCTCGGAGACGCGAGAGCTGTCCGTGAGAAACTCGCGGCTGCAGTCGCCAGTTCTCTAACGAGAAGGGAAGTAAGTCGTGCGTGACATGCGGGCCGCTCGTCCATCCACCCCTCTCCCCCCTCCCGAGGGCAGCACACCCAATCAGGCGAACGAAGATCTGAATAGCGGCAAGTGGCGAACGAAAGCCCCAGTAAGCGTGAAACTTGAAATCTTGCCGAGAACTGGAAAGCTCATATTTTCAGCGTGATATGAGTGCACTGTACACGCTAATCACTGACATTAGTCATTGGATATCAGTTAACTAGCTACTGCTGATTGGCAGATCTGCCGATTGAGCTACGAACCGAAATGCCTCTGAGTTGCTGAAATCGCCACGTAACTAAATACAGCCTATTCACGATATCCCCACACTTATTTCTTTTCACGCCTTTGGAAAATCATTCTAATGTACGAAGTGTTTGGTGGTTTCTTAAATGCGTAATGTATCACAAGCGTTTTATTCTTCTGTTAACATAAAATTATATAATTATATTTTTCTTTAATTGAACTTTAATTTATGTTATATTTAAATCGTAATATCTCATTTATATTTAAAGTTGATAAAACAGGGATAAAACGTGTATCTTAGTAATTCGTAGTAAGAAATAATTCACATGCAATATATTATTAAACTGAGTGCGCACAAATGTGCAGGTGATTAAATTTTTTTCGTATATTTGAAGGATTTTTTTAAGTTTGCGTGACTTTTATCAATGTAAGGTTGATAAAAGTTAAAAAAGAAATACTTAAAAATAGCTTTGCCTTACTTTTGTTGCAGAATAATAAGCATTTAGACCTTAAACCTTGTGCGTAACAAATTTCGAAAGAAAAAAAAATCAGCTTTTGATGTGTTTCACATAAATCATAGGAACGCCATGAAACGATTTCTTTGAAACCCACCGCTTTGTTCGCATGCATTTACTGCATTTACACTGAATTCTATCGCAAAACAAAAATGTGCGTGTGAATCACTCAATGAATTTCCATGAAATTCCTCTGTGGTGATTCGGCTACTTAATCAATTAACTTTAACAGGTGGCAGACATATTAATTATGCTCAATTTTGAAATTCGGATCGCAAAAATATATTAATTACAATTCTCATNTAACAGGTGGCAGACATATTAATTATGCTCAATTTTGAAATTCGGATCGCAAAAATATATTAATTACAATTCTCATCATTCCCTTAATTTAATTTGTAAATTACTTTGCTATATTTTCTACACTTACATCTGACTACAATCTGAAAATCTGTCACTTAAACAAAGAATACACTTTAAAAAATACAGAAAACCTNGTACACTTACATCTGACTACAATCTGAAAATCTGTCACTTAAACAAAGAATACACTTTAAAAAATACAGAAAACCTAGCAGCCGTTAAACAAGTTTCCTTGATTTCGAGCCACTTAGCCGACCTCCCGGGGCGCAGTCTGTTGGTGCGCCGCCGGTCTGGGATGCGAGAGGTTCTGAGTTAGAATCCCAAATAAGACATTGGTGTTAGGTTAAATTAGGTGATAAGATAGTTCGTAAGCCTTCCCCTGATAAGCCTTCAGGTTGTGGGACGTTAATAAGCCCAATCCTATCTAATTGAGCATTTTTAATTATTTCAGGTTTTGAGTGTACCTACCCCAGATGTCCCTTGTCTCAACAATTTATTATTGTTTAGTTTTGGTTTTGCCGCACTAATGGAGACGAGAAATTGAGACGGATCTTGAATCTGACAACGAAAACCCTTGTCCCTGCTACATCTTAAAGTTCAAATTGGTATAAAAAAAAAAGTAAATTGACTAATGTTGACCGATTCGATAAATTCAATCTACTTTTTGCCTTTATTTTGTGAAAGCATGTGGCATTATTTAATTGACTAAAATTTTAATTTTTGCGGAAATTATTGCTTATACAATATTTTAGGTTTACTGCCAGCAATCTCAGGTATTATTAATTTGTATTATTTTAGTACAAAATATAAAAGGGATGTGTAATAGAAAACTACTTTTCAGTGGTTGGTAACTTCGTTGGGGATTGCTTGCCTCGTAGTNAATATAAAAGGGATGTGTAATAGAAAACTACTTTTCAGTGGTTGGTAACTTCGTTGGGGATTGCTTGCCTCGTAGTCTCATCAGCTAGCTTCTGCGTCACTGCGCACAGCTGCGCTAATCTCACGCTTTTTAAATATACATATCCTTTCGCTNCTCATCAGCTAGCTTCTGCGTCACTGCGCACAGCTGCGCTAATCTCACGCTTTTTAAATATACATATCCTTTCGCTTGGCATGTTCCTAGAAGCAGTTTGTTTGAAAGCAGTCATTTGGAGTTTTCTCATGAATTGATACTCACTACGTCCCGACATACAAGCGTCATTAGTGGTTTTTTTTCTTTTGCTTTTTATTTTTACGTTTGGCTGGCTCTTGAATTTGATCCGATGGTTCGCAAAAAAAAAAAAAACGCGATGGGCGCTTAAACGTCTGTAATTATGTTCCGGTGATTTGCTTGCGTAACACGGTGAAGGTCAATTGGCACCGCGGAAATCTAAGAAAAAACGGCTGAATACTTAATTGTCTCGTCGTAGCATTCGCGAAATATAGAAAAACTACGCTCTCAGCAATCAAAATCTTTTTCGCTCGAGCCAGCGTTTGAGTTCAAAGTGGAATTATGTTCCGTCGCCTTCCGCGGACGTAACGGGTTCCGGGAATACGGATGCCGACAGTCTTGGGAAGTGGAGAGAACGGAGAGATTTGGGCGGCTCTTAACAACGAGGTCTTGATAGCCGATGAGTGTGAAATGAGGCGAGAGTGGAGCAGCGCCGGAATTCAAGGATGNAAAAAAGTAATTGGCGTATGAAGAATGTCAGAATGAATTACATTTAAATAAAATTATGAGAAAAATAAGAACAGATGATGAAATAATGAAAGTATACCACTACATCATGATATAAGTCACAAAAGCTACTCTTTTCTGTAGCAAGACGCATCNCAGAGAAAACCCGCCGACCAATGGCATCGTCCGGCACGGTTCCCAAAAGCGAATATCCGGGAGCGACCCCGCCGGGAATCGAACCCGGTTCACCTAGGTGTTCTTGAGAAGTAAGTCCCAAGGAAATCGACTACGATGCCTCGATATCAACGCGAACTTGCTTGTTTATTTATTTTCATTTCTCGTCGACAGCCTCTTAAAAAAAAGTAATTGGCGTATGAAGAATGTCAGAATGAATTACATTTAAATAAAATTATGAGAAAAATAAGAACAGATAATGAAATAATGAAAGTATACCACTACATCATGATATAAGTCACAAAAGCTACTCTTTTCTGTAGCAAGACGCATCCAATTATAGAATTTTTACGTGAAACATTACGATCTCAAATCACTACATAGCGTTCGTTGATGTCCTCGATGACTGTACAGCGACTGACATTAAGCTTTATTGCAACACCATTCTCAGCATGCATGCATGCATGCATGCATATACATAAACCTAAATGTATATGTACACGTACATAAATGAACACATGTACACGCAAATAGTTTTTTTACATAATTTGTGTAACGATGAAAAAAAAAAAAATTAAAATGCCGTGAGAGTAAAATTTTTGTGTGTTTTTAAAACTGTTATATGTGATTGAATTTTGCATAATTTCAATTTGGGACTCACTGAAATTTCTCTGGAAAAAAAAAGTTTTAATTGTGACTTTGTAACTTTTGATAATTTTAGGCAGTAGATTCAATATTTACACGTACTTATGAAGAAACTTTACAATGAATAGTGTTTAGATTGAGTTAGTGTATACGCAGTGAATGTTACGAGTTTAGTATTCTTTTTTCTAGAGTATGATTTATGAACGCTCATATTGCTGTATGCTTGAGTACCCAGCTGACATTTCGCACGGCAACCGTCTTTGCAAGGAAAAAAAAGAACTTACAAATAAATTAGTTTTTTTTTCTACGTGGCATACCGTGACTACCCAATCCTGTCTGCTCATGTCTGTTTAGTAATTATATTTCATTTAAATGAGCCGTCACATCTTGTTACACATTGAACCTAAATTATAACGAATCTTTCAGAAGATAAGCGCTATCAAACTTCTAATAAATAAAGGGATAAGTAATGTTTATTTGTTTTTCTGTCTTGAAGCAACGAGAGATTGATCACTACGTCGGATGATTCGTATTTATATTAATTATTCAGTTTCTGCGTTTTAAAACAGTCGCCTTCTCTCGGAGTCGAACTTAAGGTAGTAGTATTTTTTTTATGCTTTTTTTTAGTCAGCAGAACTTTATTCTTGTTTACAGTTTCCGCGAAAAGCTGGCCTTCTTTTTTTATGTCTAACACATAATAGTCGGCAGCTTGAGGAGCGAGCCCTAGTTTTCTGGTCATTGCAGTATTTCTGTGTTCTTGTTTCATTCAGCCGTCTCCTCATTTCCTGCGGTTCCGCATTATTTATAACGAACAACGAACAACCTTGTGGAGAACGCTTCGTACAGCCAGGACCTTTTTTATTTTATTTCGGGCTGCATTCTTAAATTAACTGGTTTTTCTTTTATGATTTAGAAGTCCTGGAACTAAATAAAAACGCTGACACATTTTTTTTTTTCATTAAAATATTTTATGGTATCTACATTTGTTTTTCCCGTTTTGTGCCGTTGTGTGAAATTTGCGACACAGTAACGCGAGCTAAAAGAAAGAATGTATACGTGTTCTGACTTCTCGTGTTGTGTTACTTGGAACGATTTAATAGCTCCTGTATCATAAATCCAGGCGCACACTTACACGAATCGAACTTGAAACGAACAGCGCATTAGACGGCGTACCTGCCACGTTCTGCAGTATGTACAGCAACTCACAGTAAAAGTGGCACACCTAGTACGGACTGGCAATGAATGTTCCCTCTAAATGAAAAGTACTGGTAACCCAGTGTATTTAATGCATTGCATATCCAGATTTTAGGGTCTATAAAGATACGCATCATTCTTACGATTATATCTGCATAAGATGGAAAACACTAAAACAACTGCAGATTGAACGCCACGGTGAAAGTGGTACACTGCCCAATACATGCCCCCCTTTGGACTACCAGGCGTGCCATGCCGGGCTCACGCATTCTGAACCACGTGTTCCTTCGTTCTGTGCATGAAGGCAAGCACTACATTCAAGTGAGTTTTCGTAGATCAACATGGAACGTGAAAGAGGTCAGACGTCTGTGGCGGTGAGAAAGCTGGTCATTCTGCATCACCAAAGTGGTGAATCTCTGCGTGAGATCGGAAGCATTGTGAATCGCAATCATTCCGCTGTGCAAAATATCGTTCCTCTCTTTCGTCAGCACAGTAGAATAGAGAACAAAGAGAAGAGTAGTTCCAGGAGAATGTTCACTGCACCAGACGAGCGATGGATTCGACGTCGAATAAAGAAGAATCCTGCATTAAGTGCACCAAAACTTGCCAAGGAAGCAGAAGTCGTCTTGGGGGGAAAAAGCCTGCTCAGAAACCGTGAGGAGAGTCCTTGGTAGAGAGGACTTCAATGGTCGAGTAGCGCGCAATAAATCATACATGAGAAAGAAGAACAAGCGTCTCAGGTTCCAGTTCACCACAGATCACGCTGATAAATCTTTCGACTACTGGAAAACAGTAATATTTACCCATGAAAGTAAATTCAACGTGTTTGCATCGGATGGGAAGGTCAGCATATGGCGTAAGACCAACACGGAGCTTGCAGAAAGACATCTTCGGTCGACGGTGAAACACAGCGGTGGTATGGAGTCGTATGGCGGCTTCTGGTGAGGATAAACTCAATTCCATAGATAGTACTATGGATCAAGGTGTGTATTTGAACACATAGAGGAAATAACTGACACCGAGCTCAGAGAAATTAGGCTTGCGGGATTGTTTCACGTTATACCAGGACAACGACCCGAAACATGAGTNGTGTGTATTTGAACACATAGAGGAAATAACTGACACCGAGCTCAGAGAAATTAGGCTTGCGGGATTGTTTCACGTTATACCAGGACAACGACCCGAAACATGAGTGCGAGTGTGGGCATGTGCGGCAGGGCTTAGCCCTGCCGCACATGCCCACACTCGCACTCGTTCACGATACTGCGCCAACGTCGCATTGACATTGGTGGACACGTGTGTGTCCGCAATTGCTTTCACGAGTCGTACATCAGTCAGTGTCTCTTCTGCCATTCCGTAGACGAAAACGAAACAAGATGGACGCGATTGATTTAAGTTCAGAATCCGACAGTGATAACGAGTTTTTAAATAGATTATTGTTAATAAGGAAATCATCCGAAAAAAAAATATGGAAGAGCTCTTACATGTCCAAAAGGAAAACACATGGAGAATTCAAATTAACTTCTGAGTTTTCAGACGACAAATTTAACAATTATTTTAGAATGAATAGGGACGATTTTAAAGAAGTACATGCGATGATTGCTTCAGATTTAGAAGATCAAGGATATGGTGGTCATGAACGAATTAGTACTGAAGAAAAATTGGCCGTTTTCTTAAGGTAAGTTTATTATGTAGGTAAACAATTACAAATGAAATGGAACTATTCAAAGCACAATAATATTTTATAAATTTAATTTAAAGAGTTTGACGAGTGCGCAAACATATTTCCAGAACTGTCAAGTTGTACCAAGTTCAGTTCATTATCCCGAGTGATTATAATATTTGGTGTTCCATCTTCCTGTGGCTGTTGTTCTATAGGAGTAGACGTATAATATGTTCCTGCATCACTATGTGGCTGTTGTTCTGCAGGAGAAGGCGTATATGATGAATAATATGATCTTGCATCACTGTTCTGTGAATAGGAAGAATGTGGACGAGGCGAATATTCCACCAAGTTATTAGATTCTTCTTGGGACACCAATGAAAATATGTTTGTTTTAATATTGTGTTGAGATAGTGGCGGCAATCTTTTCGTAGTCTCATACATACTAATAAAAAAATGAAAAAGTGGATCATTTTTAACATTGCTTATGGTGAAATCATTTTTGGTATTAGTTAAGCGGTCCCGTTCTTGCTGTCTTTTAGCTGCTCTACGTTCATGGTCCTCAATCGATTTAATTAGTAAGGCATTAGTGTTCTTTTTGCGTCGTCTTTTATTTCCTTGATCAGCTGCTGTACCAGTAGATTGTGATTCAGGGGTTTCATCAGTTTCTTCAACTCCTGATTCATGAATATCCGTATCATTAACATTTTTTTCAATGTCATTTTCTATAGTATTTGAATTACTATGAGATGATTCGTCATTTAGTATGTCTTCATTAACATTGGTGTTACTTGGCCTATTTGCCATATACGGGATTACAAACGCCATATTTTCTTGAAAGCGCCATGACTTTATATTAACAGCCCCTGATCCACTTTTTGGTTTAGAAATTTTCTGTCGACGAAGCGCATCTCGGTGATTGTTTCTCAGTTTTTCCCAAGATTTCTTGGCTTCACTTCCTGCAATAAAATTAGTCATCATTAATAATCACGACTATATCAAATATAATACATGTATTTTTGTCTCTTTACAGATTTGTCGCGAGCGGTAACTCGTATCGGAGCATTGCTTATAGTTACAGAATGGGAGAAAGGACTGTCTCAAATATTATAACCAAGGTATCTTCAGCTATTTGGAGGAACATGCAACCTATTCACTTGCCGGAACCTACACTGGATATATGGAAGAAAAATGCCGTCGATTTCCAAAATATATGGCAAATGCCTAATACTGTGGGCGCTATCGATGGAAAACATGTGACAATTAAAAAACCTATAAACAGTGGCTCCTCATTCTTTAATTATAAGCAACATCATTCTATTGTGCTGTTGGCGGTAGTAGACGCAAATTATAAATTTGTATTTATTGATGTCGGTTCTAAAGGCAGATTTCCAGATGGAAATATATTTGATAATTGCATATTAAAGAGAAACATGATGAACAGACAGCTACATCTGCCCGAGCCCAAGGGTCTACCTGGAAGAGAAGACATAGTTGTGCCTTATGTTATTGTTGGTGACGCGGCATTTCCTTTAATGGAAAATCTTATGAGACCTTTCCCTCAGAGACAAGTGATAGACAATTATAGAAACAAAGTTTTTAACTACAGACTCTCAAGAGCAAGGCAAACGGTTGAATGTGCATTCGGCATATTGAGTTCCCGTTTCAGAATATTTTTACGGCCATTTGAAATGAAAGTAGAAACAGTAGACAAAATTGTTATGGCGTGTTGTGTCTTGCATAACTATTTACGCACAAAACGTATAAGTAAAAATATGAATGAGGACCTGGACCTGGAAAATGATAATTTACCAAATTTTCAACAATTACTGCCTTTGCCTCCATTGAGAGGACGCGTTTCGAAAAGAGCATTTGAAATAAGAGACCAATTTACGGATTATTTTAACTCCGTAGAAGGACGAGTGACCTGGCAAAACCACAGCGTGCAACGGGGCGCGTATTGATATCGTTCGACAATTAATACAACAAATAACAATGGAACTTTTAATCATTTTGTAAAATGCACATATGAGTATATTAAATAAATGTTAGAATTTCATATCTACCTACACAACATTTTCAGTTCATTTATAATATCAGTAAGATTTATACAAATAATACTTACCATTCTTGAGATACAGCGCCTCTGCGATTCGTTTCCAAATATAATCCTTTAATTTTGTATTCATATAATCTGGGTGTTTTACGTCGTATAAACATTTTTCGCTTCGAACAGCTTCAATGAGTTCCTCCATTTTGCAAACACTCGCGCCATTGCCACTCGAAAACAATGTCTCGGTCACCTAGCCGTCACGCGCGTACACGCTCATGTACGTGCCTGCGTCGACACGTGAGAGCAAATGCGGAGTTTGGTACTGCGCCATAGGTTTTAAATACTGCCACTCGCACGCAGCTCGTGACGGCCAATGCGAGTGTGGGCATGTGCGGCGGGGCTAAGGCACGCATGTGGTCACCCTATACTTCCCACATGTACTCGATACCCCTCCACAGTCCCCAGACATCAGTGGCATTGAAAATTCGTGGAGTGTGTTAAAAGAAAACATCCGCAACATCCCATATCTAACCGGAATGACCTCGAAATTGCCCTTCAAACGGAATTGGATAAGATTGAGCCCCCTTATTGTGAAATGTTTGTTCGGTCTACGCCAAATCGGCTTAAGGAGGTGAAAAAGAACTGTGGGCGTCACACTAGGTACTAACTGTTCACACATGCCCTTCGACAGGACATATGCAGACTGTACATGCCCTTCAACTACAGGATATATACAGACTGTACCATTTTCATTGTGGTGTACATCTTGACCTCAGAAGGTGTAGTTTTTTGCTGTAAATTTATATATTCTTTTGTGAAGATATTTGCTTTTTGTATCTGTTGTATGGTGATTGTAAATACATTTATTCACCAACACACTCAAGTTTCATATCCAAAATACTTGTATTAGAACAATGGAATATCACACGATAGGTGTATCTCTGTCGCTGTGAGTCACTGTACGTTACGGACGCAAGAGTGGCAAACCTGCAGCTAATCTACAGTAATTTACATATCTATATACGTATATTTTGCACTTGGTTTGCAGAAAATCTTAGAGTACTACGAAACAGTATACAGTATACCAAGCACAGAGGATAAAAACTCTGTAACCCTGGTTAATGACAGAATCAGTCAGCTGGCTAGTGCCACTTAACCTACATGTATTAAAGGCGTAATTCACCTTTATAGGAATAGTTCACAAAATCGTAAACATTTTTCAGAGATAGTTTTATTTCGTTGTATCAGAGTAAATATAAAATTACAGAAATAAATTTTTATATAATCTGGAAGGTGCTTTCTTTGTTTCTGACATTACGAAAGGTTCACTTACGTTTTTAAATATTCTCTTTCACTCTGCATTAAAATTAAGTATGTATTTTCCTACATACTGTTCATTAATGCATGACCCCACTTTGAAAATCTGTATTGTCTTTAATGAGTTGAATAAGTGTAATTAAATGCACCGCAGTTAAATCCGAACTACTCGCCTCCCACCTGGGCGAACCGAGTTCGATTCCCGCCTGGGTCACACCCGGATTTTCACACGTGGGAATCCTGCCGGTTGATGACTTTGATCGGAGGGTTTTCTCGAGGATCTCCCGTTTCCCCCGCCCTTGCATTCTGGCGCTGCTCCATACCTAGTTTCATCCTCTTCACCTCTCAAGACCTCGCCCAAAATCATCCCCCACTCTATTTAAATTCGTTTGCACAGAAATAAAGGTTTGCTTCAGCTAAAAATTACTTATCCATATATGGCCAGATAAATATATAAATAGTATTTACTAAAAGGTATCTTGTTAGTCAAACAGGATTTTAAGTTGAACAAAATTAATTTCGTATGTACAGATAAACATGCATCTCAAGTGTGTAGTATCCGTCCCATCTTGGATTTATTATTATTTTTTTTTAATTTTCGTAATTAACTTTTATGACCCGACATTAAAAATAAAATCTTAACATAACACAAAGGACTAATTAACAGAATTTTTGAAGTTTGTATGGTTTCAGATGTATCAATATTTCCCTATGCAGTACAGAAATTCTTTAATAATGAAGGAAACTTTGATTACGGTTACAGATGTGAAACTATAACCTATTCGCGGTTTCATCACACTTTTTGAATTAAACCTTTGAACAATTACTCCTATATATGATGTTTTTGAATGTTTCCTAAATGTGTGATGTAATACAATCGTTTTAAACTCGTATTAACATAAAAGTGCCTTATTTCTGTTATACATTTCACTTTTACTTATACGTCATCTATAAATTATAATATTTCATTTACAGTTAATGTGAATAAAAACAGAGAGAAAATAGGTGTGTTGGTAATGCCTAGCAAGAAATCGTTCTTATGCAAAATATTATTTCACCGAGTGCGCACAAATACGGCGCGCTGTCCCATTGGTGTAACATTCGAGACTACGTTAAGCTGCGTTTGCACGAGGCGGAGGAACATTGGACGCAGAACTTCAGCAGGGCTTCAGAAAAGTTGGAAGTAACCGTGAATTAACTATAACCACTTGAGAAAAATAATCCATATTTATAAATAATTGTCAAGATGTTCCCTGTATGCCTTGACAAGCTTGGATTGTAAATATTGAATCTCTCAATTGCGTTATGGAGGAATGTACGTAAATAGAAGATGGCGTGTATAATTCCCCCCCCCCTCCCTCCAACGCATTTTCACACANGGCGCCGTCTGCCCAGGCCTCCAAACAGAATGCAGAGCTCCAATCGTATAGTTGTCGTTTAAATACTTTATAGAGTGGTTTCTTCCTACGAACAAAATTTAAACATTTTTTTCCATATCCTAGTCCTTGTTTTATTTTTTCTTTGTTTCCGTCTCTTATGAGTTTTTTTTTTGTAACGAGAAGAGGATAGTACGAGTGTTCGACAATCACTTTTAAGAACGAAACATCCGGCACAGGTTACTGTACTTAACCTGCTCGGTCACACGTTCATGTTTGAGCTCAAGTGTTGCAATCACGTAATTGGTCGGCACGTGCGCTCGTGTTCAGACACTCGTCTTGCAACCCGTGAACAACGTGTTGTCTGCTCGGCGATGTCATCAACCATTCTTGGCGAACAAGTATCGAAGATTCCACGAATCTCATTGGCCACGAGGAAGAGCGGGTGCTGATGCCTTGCTGTGTGCAGCACCGGTCACAAGTATCATTCATGTAAAGGGAAATATTATGACCGTGACAAAAACTGTGATCGGTTGCCTGATTATGACCGTAATTGTGATCCACTGTTGGGGGGTTTAACGGCGACAGATTGTAACTCGAGTTATTGATACTGCCACTGCTATCATAAAAATGACTAATGTACTGTAATTATATAAAAATAATAACATGAGAAAAAAAATGGAGGGGATATGTCACATCTTATAATTGTGACTAAGATAGAGTGTTTTTGATATTGATGGTAATTGTGATTTACCTTTATTAAGTGTAGTGGTGATGAAATGAATTGTAATTAGAGTTATTGGTGTTGCTATTATTACTGTTACTGTTGTGATTTATATGATTGATGTATTGTTAAGATGCTTGTGTGTATGCACGTATTTATGTGCAGGTATAGGGGTTGATGTATATGTATGGATACGAATGTACATGTAAACAAATAAGATAATGGGTAAAAAAGGACAGTGGTTTGAACAGGACAAATAGAAGTTTAAAGCAAGTATCATTCATACGCAACATGTCCACGATCTCGCCAACACGGTGACTGGACGGGTTAACATAGCATAGGAACATGCAGCACACGTCTGCCTTCTTTATTGTTACACCAAAAAAAATGACAGGGGTCACCACTGTATTTCCTATCAATCGAGTCGAAGAGAGGAAGACTACACGCCAATTCAGTGCCTCGTGCGTAAAGGTGACCAGGCATTTGATGCGCGTGCCCAGGTCGCCCTTAGCGCTCCCCCGATTATATGCCTCGGAAACAGAAGATGCCTTTAACCAAATGGCTCTTATTTGTCCGGTGAACACAGTTTTATTTTAAAACTAATCATTTTGTTGAAACTACGTGTGTGCTGGATCATACACGACTATTTACGTGAGCGTGAAAAGATTTTTAACAGTGTGGTATTACTATAAGCTGTACACGGTGAACTTGGTACTTTTATAGGCCCTGCTTGGGATCTACTTGCATGCACGTTTTGTATTCTTCCATCTGACGTAAAATTAACATTGCCATGGACTTGATCACTTTATTCATGCGCCGGGCAAGTGAAACTGTGAAATGGCGAGTTCTTACAATTTTATGGATTAAAAAAAAAACAGATAACAAAATAAATTATTTTAGTATTCACAATTGTTTACTTAACACTTTTAATTCGACGTTGAGTTATGGAACTACTTCCCGTTCGTCGTTACCAACTTTCCTGTGGGCGTGTCATTTAGTGTGCCCGCTTCGATAAAATGCAGGTAGGGGCAGTGACATTTTTCAAAGGTTGTTTTTAAAAGTGCTCAGTTCACCATGAGCAGCTTATAGAAGGGTTCATCTGCAGTAGTTGTCGGTAATCATAACGCGGCTATGATTTACAACCCAGGTGCTTTGTAAGTTGTGAGAGCGAGGGGCCGAGCGCCGTCTCGCAGCCATGGGATTATAGTGGAGAGTGGAGAAGTTTGAACGCCCTTTAACATAGAGGTCTTGAGAGCCGATGAGGGTGAAGCGAAATGGATGTGAGGCAGCGTAGGAATGCAATGGCCGAGGAAACGGGACATACCCTAGAAAACCCGCTGACCAGCGGCATCGTCCGTCGCGATTCCCACGTGCGAAAATCCTTAGACGACTCCGCCGGGAATCGAACCTGGTTCGCCTTGGTGGGAGGCGCGTGACGCAGTTTGGGATTCCTTATGGAATTCCTTAGGTGGAAGTTTGGCAAAGGGGAAAATTTCGCCACCAAAATTGGTAGAAGACTGGAGGATTTCGACAAATGGAGTCGGCGAAATTCTGATGACCCATAAAAGGGTACTCAGGTAAAGGCTTTAATAAGTATAAGCCGGAGTGCTCTTGATTGGCAAGGAGAACAGGTTTTTAAGAGAGAAAACCGGCAGAATAACGAGTAACGGCAAGTAAGAAAAGTGAATGGCCCGAAGAGACCAAGAGGAGAAAGTGCCGTGCACTGTCTTACTCACCAGAGTACAGTTGCAGTGCGGGAGGATGGAGGATGTGCTGGCCTTCAGGCCTTAAAAACCTGTCCCAAAGAGGTCGCTTTTCTATTTCTTTGTGTGTAAATCGTTGTGTTTGTCTCGAATTGTGACATGTAGCCTACTGTACGTGACTGACAGGAACGTCTCTGAAAAGGAATTTGGTTTGGTTGACAGCGGCAATCTTGAAACACGGAGCAGGTGTTTCCGAGTGACATCACATGCCTCCGGCTAGGACTTAACAACTGCATGCCACCCCGGATTTTTCATAAACTGCCCCGTTTCACCACAATCCCGCATCTCCCACGTGCAGTGTTGCTCCCATCGTTCATGCGCTGTGCTTTCCCCAGTCAAAGTATCAAATGTTCACGTTATTTGGTAAGTATCGTGCATACTCTCCATGTTTACAATCATAAACACTATAAATACAATTGTGTTTGGCTTTGATCTTTTGTAGACACACTTATGTTATCAAATTAAAATATACTAATTGAAGGCAAAATAAAGATAACTATATCAGAAGGAATTTTCTGATTCTGCTTACACATTTAAATAAAGTAACTGCTGTGTAATACATTGTTTTGTAAAATACAGTTTTACGGCATAAAGTTAAACAGCATATGGGAGTATTTCGCTATATTTCCTCTCTTAGATCGAAGAACAAAGTCTATTCTCAAAGCAGGTTTTAACACAATACAAAACGGAAGGTTAACAAAAATACGTATTTATTAAAATTGCAATTATTACATTTGCTTACATAAAATACGGAAAAATCAGGTACATATACGACACCAGTGCTACCTGGCAGTGAAAATGTTCAATTTCCAACCTGAGTAGAATGAACATCAGCCGCACGGAGCGAGAGAGAGAAAGAAGGCTCTAACATTTCACGTTTTAATAGAAAACGCCGGTACGGAATTTCGGATGTTGGTGTCATGGAAGGGGATGGTGGGAGGGGGAAGGGTGACAGCAGAAATGCGAAACTGCGGTGCGATAGAGCGCCGCTGCGCGCGACAAGTCGATATATATTGCCAGGACGGGAGCCGCGAAGTATCGACAGTCGGTAGAGGAGAACATGAAAGGAAGTGCGGGAATAAAATGAGTAGGGCGGTACTCCGCTCCCAGCACTCATGCAGCCAGCTGCTAACCCTTCAACCGGTGTTCCGTGAAGGGGTTTACACAATTAAAAGAACTTAGGCAGGAAGCATTAAGCAGTACTCTGAGAAAAAGGTTTTTTTAAATTCAAAGTTAGTTTGGTGCAACCGAATAAACTGTTTGTACAGGGGCAGTAAAATATTCTGTTGTAACAAAATTATTTTTTGTTTTTCTTTGGTTGCCCGAAACAAAGATTTGGTTGGTGCAACCAAAAGGTTTGTTTGGCTCTATATACAGTAAACAGTTTCGGTAGATATAAAAATTGGAAGCCTGACCGAGATTAAAACCTAAATTGTAAAAATGTTTCGGGTAAACTTCCTAAACTGTAATGGAAGTTTTCACCCTATACACTTTATGGTAATAATACCTCACATCAAGCTGCAGGTACAGGAATGTTTAGCGTCGCTACTGTACAAAGTTGGGAACTTTCCTACGCATTTGACTGTTTCCTGAGCAAATGTTGGAACGCTACAATGAATTCCTAGGGGGAAATATTACCATTCCGCTTTATCGTTAAGTGTATAGACTTGTATGGCAAATTTCAGAATAATTTCTTAGAGTGTAGATCATCTGCGGCCTGGCGCTACGCCTTAACAACCTCATTTAAAGCGACTATAAATAATGTTGGAATGTTTTTAAATACAAGAATTCCGAATACTGGATCAATTGCACGGATAAATATTTCAAGTTTTACAGCTTTACTTTTTAGTTTCCTGTGAACGTGTTTTATTAGGCTGTTAATACCTTTTATGAATCTTCAATAAATGCATCTGCAAACACCGTTACTCTCCTAATTGTCACAAGAAATGCGAGTAAACTCTCAAGCAGTATTTTCCAACGAAGACAATCATTGACGAACAACATTAATTTTGATGCTTTTAAAGTTTTATTTGCTCAACAAAGTATTTTGTTGGGGCAACTAAATATCTTTTTGGCCCTATTCAAACTAGTATTTTGTTGGCCTTTCTCTCGGTGTAGGCAACCAAATTCAACTGACACAATAGCGATGTTACCGCTCAGGGGCTCTGCCTACAAAGTTTGCAGCCACGGAGTTCAAACGGGGAATCGGCGTCAAAGAAATTCCTTCTCAATGCGTCACTTTCAAAGATAACGGTCTCAAACAAAATATGTTCAATGCAACTTTCTCGGAGAATAAGAAATTTCCAAAACAATTTATTATAACATAACTGTTTTTTTTTCTTTTTTTTTGTAAAATGTAGATTTTAATGTTAAAATTCCAAAAAAAAAAAAAAAAAAAAAAAAAAANGTGCCAGTATTCCTTAAGAAATGTCACGGTTGGCTTTTTATTTTAACGATTTTAAAATGTATGCATTGAAAAGGAATTCCTTTAACATTGATCGCATCTAAACGCAACTTATTGTGTGCTTCAGTCGGTGAAAATGGAAACAGTAGTTTATTTCGTATTTTGGTTTTCGGCATTTTTTATGGTCAGAATAAATTAATATTGCACTGCGTTATTTTTTTTTTAAATTTGAAATACAATTATTTAAATGTATTATTTTACACAGTTGTCTGGGATCGGCATCCGCCGCTCCACGACTGCAAATTCTTATCCTAATATATTAATGAAAATGGAAACATATCGTTGAGAAAATAATTCAAATCACGTATTCGAACAGAGGAATACAAGCACGGCACGGCAAAGAGCGAGTAAAGAGCAGGCCAGCACAGCGACTCTATCCAGGTGTGTATCGCGCCTACCTGGCGTTGCAGTGTGCTTCAAATACACGTTTATCCTCGAAACTATTAAGCGTGCGTCCAATGTGCTGATCTACAAAAAGAACACACACCTCACACGAGTGCTTCCAAGACGTCACGAACATCAGAAACCCCATTTCATAGCGCTCCAAAAAAAAAATGCAAAAAACGCATCAGTGTTCATACAAAACTACTCAAGAACCCTGCACTGAACCTTTCTACACTCTCGCTACTAATAAAATAATAGGGTCACCGCTGAAAGACCCATAGGTACACGCAATACGACGAGAACACTGCACGCCAGTTCAGAGCCTTGCGCTTAGTGACGATGGCGGACTTGATGCGCGTGGCAGTGTCGCCTTTATCGCTTCCGCGCTTCTCGGCCTCAAACGTGGAAAAAAAAAGCGCCAGGTAGGCGGGAGCTGTAAGTATTTGACTCCCGCAACTTTTGTTATCATCGACCATCGTATGCGCTAAGCAGATGCTACTATGTGATAGCAGAGACTGGCGCCTGCGAGATATGCAACCTTGCGAACGCTTTCGTATGCTGATGGTTGCAGTATCAGCAGGCGCTAAGAGGCGCATTTTCGTTTCCCTTTCCGGGCATGGATGTATGAATGAACCCCCACCCCATCAATCCACCTACAGGTTTAGACGCAAATACGTCTTCAAATCAAACCGATACATTGGGTAAAGGCTGTTCACGATAAAGTGAGCGCTTTTGAAATCAACCTTTGAGAAAAGTACTGGCCGTTTACTGTATATGTGATCTAGAACACACTGCAATGAAGGCTCCCGGTTAAGTTGGCAGCGAATAGAGGAAAATAGTTCCAAGTCTTGACGTTGTGCTGCGAATGTAACATTTAAATTTATGAAAAATAAATTTAACGTATTTCTGCTCTATACACACTAGAGTGCGAAATGCCATCTTAGTTACACATTTAGGTTACAAACATTTTATACTTCTATTAACATGAAGTACCTTATTTTTGGTTAAGTGTAACTTTTATTTACATTATATACATAAATTATACAATTTAATGTATAACTAGAATTAATAAAGACAGAGAATGTACGCGTGTTGGTAATGCCTAGTAAGAAATAGTTGTCATGCAAAATATTATTATACAGCGTGCGCACGAATGCGGTGCTTTGGCCGTCTGGTGTAATTTTCTAAGCTTTGTTTGTATGAAGCGGAGGAATATTCTGGAAGTAGAACTTTAGCAGGGCTTCAGAAAAGTTTGAAGTAACAATGAATGGAGTGTAGTGTCCGTTCGGAACTAACAGAGCAAAGATCCTCTTGGAAAGTACCCGTAAAAGCAAATGAAGGGTCGCAGCACTGCTATAAATCCACAGTTTGCAGTTACAGATCGAGTAGAATGGACTGCTGAACTCTACCTACATTTGTACGACCCAGTAAATCGCCGTAAATTATTTGTTGGCCAAACCATTAGCAGGGTGACTCAGCTATAGCTCTCTGCCGTGTTCGTGCAGATAACCTTTCGTTTAGCTCTTCCCATCTGAAAGAGCAGATGTAACATACTTCTTGCTCCTCGTGCTAACAGCTTCGCCGTGTTTCTGTTTGATGCATTTTGATACCTGGTTCGCTGATTCACCCCCGTTATGCGTAGTTAATTTATTTTCGTTCTTACAGTAATTTTCTAATTTTAGGAAAACTTTCACACTCGAAGACATAGTGCGGAAATTGACCACACACCAGCGTTTAGGAATGATGCGAAGACTGTTATGGTGAAGTTTTTCCTTATACACACGAGGCAGCGCTCCTGAACATGCATATGAAACAGCCAAATGCTAACTATCATTACCAAATACATAGTAGCTGCACTTAACACTACCGTATTTGTATACTAAAGTATGGCAACTGTCACACACAAGGTTAAAAGCTTCCATTGCATGCGAGGAACTTTACCAGATATATTTCTTTCAGTGCGGGGTAAAAACGTTTCATTCAGGAACACGCTTTGAAGAAATAATAAGAGATAATTCTGGACAACGGTTATAAATCCCTTCAGCGACTTTTTTCTGCCTGTTTTTTTTAGTACTTAAAAATGCGTAAAGGAGCTAGCTCCTTGCTAATCGTGTGTNATCTGAACATGATGTTTTTCCTCTTCTACGAAAAAAAAACTGGCCTCCTTCCAAAGCTAGTAGATTTGTGTGTAATTTTTCAAATTACGTATTCTCCTTTCCCGTAGCTAACTCGGAAATTCACTGTTTCGCGATTTATTTAGTTGTTTTTTTTTTCCGAAGCGCCACCCGAAAAAAAATGGAATGATCGAATACAAAAAATGTAATAGTTTCAAATAATATGTGCATATTATTGATGCCTATTATTGGGCGGTATACCTACAAATACGCTGTTTTCTGTACTAGAACAATTCTAGTGTTATGTTTATTTTTGAGCAGTCACATTTTAAACAGAGATTTGGACGATTAAAAATTATGGTTCTCACATTAGGAAAAACGATGTCTCATGTTAAAGACTTCTACGTTTCAGGTAAAAGAAACGTAAGCACTAGTATAGGCTGACCACGGTAAAGTGAGCACTTTTGAGGCCCTAGTTACTTTTTCCCGTCAGCCATTTTTTACCCTTCAACCACTTTTTAAAATAAATATTGCCATGTAGGTAACCAACACAGTGTGTAAATTCCACCGCACTCGGAAGTTAACGTCTAAGGCTAAAATAAAATACATATGTCGTCTATTATTCCAAATGAGAGCCGTTTTAAAAGTACCCACTTTACCGTGAATAGCCGATATGGACTTGAATATGTCAAACAAGGGGTGTGACACTGGATAGGGCTTACAAGTTCTTACTAAGCTTTGACGCTTGCGTGTATGCCAACATTGAAGATACATCCAAACGTGTATAATATGTAAAGGGATTTGAATTCTGCGCAAAGTAACACGTGCTCATTATTACAATCATATTTTTCTTTATCCGTGCGAATATTTTTCATAGAAAAAGTAATATGGTAAGTCATTTTCGGTTCATGGAGCTTGGCGCGGTAGTAAACCCGTTTTTGGTGACACCCCTGTTATTTGAAACTGTTTGTCCGTTGGGTAGGTCTCGTGTCTTTGAACACTCTTCCTTCGTAATTCTTTCAAAGACGTTAAGGAAAATGTTCGTTAAAAGTTTTTTTTTTTAATGTTTTCTGTGCAATAAATACACATGTTTATGTATTTAATATGCATCCACACTTAAAAATGCATTAGAATAACATATAATACGATTTTGAGTGCTTCGCTGCGAAAACTATAACGTCTAATTAATTGTGCAAATCTTAAACGTCCCCAGGTAATACTATTACACACTCGTGACATCTGAAATGTTTGACTTCAATTATTTCCATGTACATTTCACAAGTTTATTGCAGCTTACAATAAATTTGTCATTTTAGAAATGTTTAACAATCTTGCCTGGTCACGTAGCCATCAATGGCGCCCTGCAGGGACAAAACGAATTTCCACTTGAAAATTTAAAATAAAAAATTATACTAGGAAAACAATTAGCTACGTAATACATTAATATATTTTCCTGCAAATAAATTTCTTTGGGTCCTATAATGTTTAATAACAGTCTGGGGAATGATTACCTAGTAGATTTTACGCTGCGTGGTTGGCATCAAATAATCATCCATAATAGTATCTAACTGATGTCCGGTACCTTCCGAGCAGAACGTTTGGATGCACTGTGCAACTCAGAATTCAGTAGTTTGCAAGACAATATTTACCCTTTCTACAAGCGCGACAGGTGTTGGCATTGCGGTTGCTGAAGTGGGGACACTTCACGACGTACTTCGCGGAAATTATTGGGCTGCTGTTTCTTAATCCATTACGAAATATCGTCATGTGTAAACGCCGTTACAAAATTATGGGGAGTTTGGTGGAATTTTAGCAACGTTATCTATAATAGCGCCGGCCTAAGAACGGACCTGGCTATATATAGTTAACTGGCACAAGGTACCCGTAGTTACTTTATTTAGATCATTTTTCGATAATTCATGCCTTTTGAATTTAAATACCGTTAGCTGAAATATTACTTCATATTTTAAAAAAAAAACTGAACAAATTTTAAACCACGTAAACAGAATAAAGAAAATTAAGTTCAATGTCCGCACTCAGTGTGCAAACCACTTTAGTAACAAATATTTGGATTGG
>NQII01001894.1:2539-33660 GCA_002778355.1 Clitarchus hookeri | reverse complement strand
GGGCGCAGGGAGCCTGTCGAAACTTTCTCGAAGGCGAACAAGAGCAGGAGCTGGGTGTATTGCCAAGAGTCCGGAGACAACGGCACTGCACCGCTGTTGAACTGCGACCTTCACAGTCGCTCAGGGGCGAGGTAGCGCGGTGCTAAGCCACTCAACTCGCACTCGGGGAGACTAGGGTTGGTTCCCTGGTCCGGCCATCCTGATGGTTTTCCCGAGATCACTCCGGCAAATGCTGGGATGGTTCCCTAATACATTCCGTGGTCGTTTCCTTCTCATTTCCCAAATACATAGCTTTCCTTCAAGGTCTTGCGCCGTTCATGATCACTTGAAATCGTCAAATAGATAAATACACTGCCGGACAATAAAAATAGCGCACACAGAAAGGTGGTTTGGATGTTACTGAAACTTTACAAAAGTAGTGACACAGATGAGTAATGCACATTATAAAAAAGAGCAGCAGGACAATTACATATGGACATGTGGTACGCCGTCCAGTCATCCTCAATAGTGCGTCGCGATCCCTCGCACTGAGATGCACGCTGCAACACGGTCTGGCATGGAGACCAGCAGGCATTGGATGTGGTCCTGAGACAGACGAGCCCACGATTGTTGGACGGTGTGTTACAAAACCCGGATATTGTGGCACGGCGGCAGCTTGGGTTACAACTGGTCCCACGCATGCTCGATTGGCAACTTGTCAGGGGAGCGGGCAGGCCATGGTAGTGTTTGGACATGACGTAGGCTGTCCTGAGCGACCCATGCCGTGTGCAGTCGGGCGTTATCCTGCTACAATATCGCACTTGGAATCCCGGCCGTAGATTGAAGCAGATGTGGGTGTAGGATCTCATCCACATTCCTGTGAGCCTTCAATGTTCCACGTAACAGGACGAGAGCGGGTCGACTATCGTAGGATGTGGCTCTGCAGACCATAATGCATGCTGTGGGGGAAGTGAGCCGCTCGGTAGCAATATCGGGAGTGTAGCGTTTGCCAGAGGCTCTCCACACTCGGGCGCGATGATCACCAGTCCACATAACGAGGCGGCACTCTTCACTAAGCACCACACATCGCCAGTTTGTGGTGTTACACACCGCTCTGGCCTGCCACTAGTGCAAACTGAGCCACTGCCGTTGCAGAGTTAATGGCAGCACACGCAATTGGCACCGGGATCGCAGATTCGCCTCCACAAGGTGTCGGAAGATGGCTCGTGGGCACACGGGAACCTCCAACACTAGCCAGCATCGTGCACCGGGTCGCCACGGGGTCCTTCCACGCTTGGCGCACTATCTATCAATCCTGTCGACTGGTAGTCGGCCTCCTCCGTCCCGAGCCAGTCCTCCGTGTGTGGTTGCCTTCGCGTATCCACTGCTCCCAACAGCATCGGACAGTGTGGTCCGAACGATCCACGTGGTGGGTAATACGGCGATACGACCACCCTGCGGGTTTCAGCCCGACTATGAGTCCTCTCTCGAAGTCCGTCAATTGCGTGCAGCGACGTCTTTGGCGTCTTCCCGGCATTCTGCAGCTTGTACGCCTGCCTGGTATCGCCTGGTGTCTCTCGCGTTAATGCGGCTTCCACAACACGCCAGTGTCTACGATCGCTGGCCGGTGCTCGTAGTGCCAATGCCGGGTGCGCGGTCAAATACACATGACCCGCACCAACATGGGATCATGTGTACACCAGACCGTGGTTCGTTGTTGTCGCATGATTTCTTCGGGGCTTTCTTTTTTTGTAGTCTGGCTGTCTCAATAAATGCATTCATTTCTATACTTTGATATTAAGTTCCTCTTTAATTGATAGTAGTCTGTGGCCGTGCACGATAGGCCTTGTGGAGTAGTACTATGCGATATTCACTATTCAATATCGTTTCAAAACATGGGGACCATACCGGTATCAGTGCGATAGTGTGCTCTTAGAGAGTATTGAATATCGATGGGGATATATCTCAAACATCGCTTATAATGATGTCGCAAATATCTTAATCCTAGATCTCAGCCATTTATATCGCAAATCTCGCATATCGCCAACATCGCATATCGCAATCACTGTACATCGCTAACAACGCATATAGCTAATATTGCGATATATTATATATATTAATATATAATATATTAATATATACGATATATTACTATACACTGCTGGACTAAGTCGTAGTTGCGATAATTCAGAATTATCTTTCCGATATCGATATATCGCCATATCGCACAGTCGTTTTTTTTTGGATAGGAGGCTGTGCCAAGTGAAGCTTAGAGCCTGACCTTTACTCGGTCACCAAGTATTTCGGATCCTGCTGTAATCATGAAAGTCTCTTTATCATTTTTAATTCGATTTTAATTTAATGAGTGCTTTATAAAACCTCTTTTTGTGCCGCTACGCAGCCAGAGAGGGTATGCCAGTGCTAAATTAAGTCTTAACTTCGAAATAAAATCTACAAAAATAACGCATTATTTTGAGGATCTTCGCCTGTGGATATCATACTTATTTTTGCCTCATAAATAAATAAATAAATATATATATATATATATAGCAATATTGCAAAAGACAAATTGATAAAAAATGTATCACGTTTATTAGGAATGAATTTTTCAGTTCAAGCAATAATGAAATAACTGCGATGACACAACTTCGAAAAGCTTCCCCCATTGACCATGGAGAAGTCATGCTGAGAAGATATCGAGAAACTAGCCGCGGCTTCCGACTGACAAGCGATATATTATCAACCTACGTACTTTCACAACACGCAACACTTTCCTGTGCATTTTTGGAGCGAGAAGCGCAATTTCTTAGTTCCTCTGTACAATTAAATACAAAAATAAACTCAGCGGTTGAGACTAAGCGCTATCTAACCAACTCATTACACAAAAAAAAAATCGATCGAACAAACCTCTGAACTCACTTGTTGGCTGTTCACGGTAAACTGAGCTCTTTTGAAAACCCTGCTTAGAATCAGCTTGTATGCATGTAGTGTATTATTCTACTGTATGTAAAATTAACATTGCCTTGGACCTGATCTTTTTATTCATGCGTAGGGACACGTTAAACTGGACAATTATTATAAAAGAAAATATTTCCCAAATTTGCGTGTTGTTGCATTTATATGCATTAAAAAACAAAAAGCAAAACAAATCATTGCAGTATTCACGAATATTCACGTAGCACTTTAAACTCAACGATGAAACGTGTAACTGGTTTCCCTCCGTCGTGACCGACTTCGCCGGGCGCATGCCAGACGTCGTGCCTGTTCAAACACTTGCAGGTAGAGGCAGTGACATTTTTCAAAGGTTGAGTTTCAGAAGTGCTCAACTGACCGCGAACGACTTACACACGGCTGGGACTCCGCTTGCCAGGCACGGGAACACTCCGGCGAGTGGGGACCGGTTGCTACGGCAAACCGGCACGGTGTGTTGGCGATGCAGTTAGTGGAACACACGTACAAGTCCAGTGCCGGCTCAGTTTATGAACATCGATACGAACAGTTCTCAGCAACAGGTTTACTACAAGCTTGAAATGTAGAGGCTGATTAGCTCGATTCAAACTTGATTCGAACATGCTGGCGTGCGCTACAAACTTCCCGCAATCTTACAGGTTTGTCGTGACAAACTTGATTCAAGATTGAATCAAAATTAGAGAACCCGGAAATTTCGCGGATTCGTCCGGAAACAAGCTTAGACTCCATATTCTTTGTGCTCTCGAGAGTCAGTTCGTCATTGGCTTATGCTTGGGGGCAGTGGTATTTCGCGAAAAGATTTCGAGACGAGATACAGTCCAAAGCACTGTAGGGTCTTCCAGCGTCTTTGATTGGCTACANTATGCTTGGGGGCAGTGGTATTTCGCGAAAAGATTTCGAGACGAGATACAGTCCAAAGCACTGTAGGGTCTTCCAGCTTCTTTGATTTGCTACAAAATGTTCTGACCCATGTTAACCGTTTGCGCAGGAATCACGAAGGTTCAGTGTTGGAGTTACTTAGTCCTGAGTGGCTTGGTCAAAGACGGACACGGCACCAGCAGCCAATGGAGGTATAACAACGGCTGAGGTGTGTTTATAGTATTGAAGTATACTGTGTGTTCCGATTTTTACGCGAAAAGTCACTGGCCCTACTCATGCTTGTTTTTTTCCCCAAACCAGGCAGCACAGAATTCGGTCCTTGTTTTCTAGCTGGTGCTCCAACTCGTGCAGGGCGTGGCTTGCAAACTGCGATATCCGATTGGAAAAGAAAGTCAATGGTACGTGAGTTAGAAGTCTAGCTTTTTCCTCGATGAGTACGCAAAACTGCCGGGTCTCGGGAGCTGATCCATGAGATGAGCTGGCGAGTAAGCCCTTGCGACGGAGTTAGACGACGGACCAGAGAACGTCCTCCGCAGAGCCTTTCAGCTGTTGTGCCAGTGCCTCCAGCTNTTGCGACGGAGTTAGACGACGGACCAGAGAACGTCCTCCGCAGAGCCTTTCAGCTGTTGTGCCAGTGCCTCCAGCTTGGCCGCCAGTTCTTACCGTGGCGTACGCAACGTGAACAAACTTCATGCGAGTTGCATCTTCGATCGGGCAGGCCAGAGCAGCGTGACGTGATGTGACGTGGGCCTAGCACGTGACGTGACGTCAGCACGGCCGTCGTGTCGGAAAGACAAGCCGGGACAGTGAGCGGAGAAGCAGTAAGCCTTGTCGAACTGGAGTCATTGGCATTTCTCTTGCAAGCCATGCATGTCTATCTACGTTTATTCGTGTGTTTACTTCAAGCATACGTACATTGATGTTTATAAAGTCTATTCGCGGTTCCTTCACGCTTTTTGAATCAAACCTTTTAGGAACACATTAAGTACAACGTGATTGGTTGTTTCCTAAATAAGCGTGTTGTACGTTTGTTCGTGTGTTAACGTAAAAGTGCCTACCTTATTGAACTTTAACTTACATTTTATATTAATTATAATATTTCATTTTATTAAATACAATTAAAACAGAAGCGTGCGTCCAACGTGCTGATCTACGAAAAGAACACACACTTCAGACGAGAGCTGTTAAGTACTTTCAAAATATCACGTACGTTAGAAACATCAATTCAGAGTACTCCAAAACCGCTAAAAACGGCCTTTCCAAGGCGCTGTAGCTCAAAATGCGCGCATCAGATACATACAAAACTACTATAGGCGCCTGCACTGAACCTTCCTAAAGACTTCCCACTAATAAAATAATATGGTCACAGCTGAAAGTCCCATAGGTACACTTGATGCGCGTGGCAGTGTCGCCCTTATCGCTCCCCGCGAAGAGCCGGATTTGCACCCTTTTTCAAGGTCCTAGACGGGCGCCTTAAGTTAAGCACTGTTTGCAGGAGGTAGAAGAGTTATCTGGAAGTAGAACTTAAGCAGGACTTCAGAGAAATTGGAAGTAACCGTGAATGAACTATATGCACTAGGGATATAAATAGGCTGTTCGCGGTTAAATGAGCACTTCTAGAATCAACCTTTGAAAAATGTCACTGCTCCTACCTGCAAATATTTCAACGGCAACACTGGCTGGCACGCGCCCAGTGAAGTTGGCGATGATGGAGTGAAAGTAGTTCCATGCCTTAATGTTGAGTTACTAGTGTTAAGTACATATTTGTGAATACTGAAATTATTTATTTTACTTTCTATTCTTTTTAATGTACGCAACTGCAAGGGTTAGCAATATCAATTTATTATTCATTTTTCTAATTATTACACAGTTTCACTTGACCGACGCATGAATAAAGTGATCAGGCACCCACGGAAATGTTACTTTTACATATGGCGGAAGAATACACAAGGTGCGTACAAGAGATCTTAAGTGGGGCTTTCAAAATGTCTGTGTGCCGTGGACAGTCTACAGAAGCGCGTGTGTATGATAATATCTGCGTGTTTTATGCAAACATACATGCATACGTACATGCACACATGCCATCACACATACGCCTGTACCAGATGCCCTGAATACCTTCAGAGGTACTTCACTATTTGTGTACGACGATATACTCACGTAAGTATATTTCATTTGTTGTCTCGCAGATTTTGGCGTATTAACGTGCCAGTTGCTTCAGTCAAGCAGGCCGTCGTGGCTGAACCCTCTACATAAATACATATTATGGAGTGCGGTGAAACTTGT
Source organism: Clitarchus hookeri (assembly GCA_002778355.1). Classification (NCBI taxonomy): domain Eukaryota; kingdom Metazoa; phylum Arthropoda; class Insecta; order Phasmatodea; family Phasmatidae; genus Clitarchus; species Clitarchus hookeri. The sequence continues at coordinate 27,546 of NQII01001894.1, read as the reverse complement.
TGAAATTCATCTCGGGCTCGAAAGCTTTAAACTCGGCATTTTACAAAATGACTTCCGCAGTTCGTGCATCTATTCTGGCGTACAGAGGTGTGAAAAAATTTCAAAGAATGTGGTAGGAGCAAGAAGATTCAAGAATACCCTTCTGCGAGTAGTCTAACCCTCTGCGATTAGTCTACCCCTCCGCGAGTAGTCTACTCCTCCGCGAGTAATCTACCCCTCTGCGAGTAGTCTACCCCCTGCGAGTCGTCTACACCCAGCGAGTAGTCTACCCCTCTGCGGGTAGTCTACCCCCTGCGAGTCGTCTACACCCAGCGAGTAGTCTACCCTCTGCGGGTAGTCTACCCCTCTACGATTAGTCTACCCCTCCGCGAGTAGTCTATTCCTCCGCGAGTAATCTACCCCTCTGCGAGTATTCTACCCCTCTGTGATTAGTCTACCTCTCTACGAGTAGTCTACCTATCTGCGAGTCGTCTACCCTCAGCGAGTAGTCTACCCTCTGCAAGTAGTCTACCTCTCTACGAGTAGTCTACCCCTCTGCGAGTAGTCTAGCTCTGTGAAATTTCGCCTAGGAAATAAGACTTACAGCACGTGCCAATTTTCACCGAATTTCTAGTACCGATGTGCGAAACAAGGCTCCTGACAATATTCGAATTTACCTTGGAGGCTTCTAATAATGAGTAGTTGTGTGCTGGAAATTCCCTAGTTTATCATTTTCTAGTCTCAGTTTACCCCACGTTACGCTGAATAACAGGGTTCATACATTTCCAACCAAGTTTGTGTAGTTTTCCTTGGCATTTTTTCTGTACATTACTAAAGTGCTAGTCTGAATTCAATAAACTGAGCACATTTACTGTGCTATATCACTCATGGCGTCCACTTTGCCCTTCTTGGCANCATTCTTCGCATCCTTCTGGCTTGTAAAGAACGGACCTCGTTGAAGTCAACCTCGTCCTTGAGCCGTGCCTAGAATATAAAACACAGTAGCTGGTTTCGTCTATAAGAGGCACGAAAATGAGCACTTTGAAAGAGCAAGAATGGAGATATTGATAGGTTTTCAATCATGAAACCAGTTTATTATGCTCCACTTGCAGGATTCAAAAAAGAAAAAGGGGCGATCAAGTGAGAAGCGACTCAAAAGAAGACAAAATAAACCAAACGACTTATAAGGCCAACGTTGGTCCGAAGCTGGTTTGACAACTCAGGCCTGCTGTAGACTATTCACGGCGAACTGAGCCATCTGACTCCAGAGGGTTGGCGTTACGAGTTGAGTTACGTGAAAAAATTATATTAGGTGTATTATTTTTAATCTAGCGTGGGCAAGAAAAGAAAAGACCTGAAAGGCCACAGCCAAAGAATTTTTTATGGTTTGAACTGATAAAGGTTTATAGCCGATGGGCTGTGGATAAGAGGTAATATATANACCTTATTGAACTTTAACTTACATTTTATATTAATTATAATATTTCATTTTATTAAATACAATTAAAACAGAAGCGTGCGTCCAACGTGCTGATCTACGAAAAGAACACACACTTCAGACGAGAGCTGTTAAGTACTTTCAAAATATCACGTACGTTAGAAACATCAATTCAGAGTACTCCAAAACCGCTAAAAACGGCCTTTCCAAGGCGCTGTAGCTCAAAATGCACGCATCAGATACATACAAAACTACTATAGGGGCCTGCACTGAACCTTCCTAAAGACTTCCCACTAATAAAATAATATGGTCACCGCTGAAAGTCCCATAGGTACACGCAGCACGACGAGAACACTGCACGCCAGTTCAGAGCCTTGCGCTTAGCGGCGATGGCGTACTTGATGCGCGTGGCAGTGTCGCCCTTATCGCTCCCGCGCTTCTCGGCCTAAACGTGGGAAAAAGTTCCAGGTAGACGGGCGCCTTAAGTTAAGCACTGTTTGCAGGAGGTGGAAGAGTAATCTGGAAGTAGAACTTGAGCAGTACTTCAGAAAAGNCTGGAAGTAGAACTTGAGCAGTACTTCAGAAAAATTGGAAGTAACCGTGAATGAACTATATGCACTAGGGATATAAATAGGCTGTTCGCGGTTAAATGAGCACTTCTAGAATCAACCTTTGAAAAATGTCACTGCTCCTACCTGCAAATATTTCAACGGCAACACTGGCTGGCACGCGCCCAGTGAAGTTGGCGACGACGGAGTGAAAGTAGTTCCATTCCTTAATGTTGAGTTACTAGTGTTAAGTACATATTTGTGAATACTGAAATTATTTATTTTACTTTCTATTTTTTTTAATGTACGCAACTGCAAGGGTTAGCAATATCAATTAATTATTCATTTTTCTAATGATTTCACAGTTTCACTTGACCGACGCATGAATAAAGTGATCAGGCACCCACGGAAATGTTACTTTTACATATGGCGGAAGAATACACAAGGTGCGTACAAGAGATCTTAAGTGGGGCTTTCAAAATTTCTGTGTGCCGTGGACAGTCTACAGAAGCGCGTGTGTATGATAATATCTGCGTGTTTTATGCAAACATACATGCATGCGTACATGCGCACATGCCATCACACATACGCCTGTACCAGATGCCCTGAATACCTTCAGAGGTACTTCACTATTTGTGTACGACGATATAATCACGTAAGTATATTTAATTTGTTGTTTCGCAGATTTTGGCGTATTAACGTGTCAGTTGCTTCAGTCAAGCAGGCCGTCGTGGCTGAACCCTCTACATAAATACATATTATGGAGTGCGGTGAAACTTGTTGATATTCATCTCGGGCTCGAAAGCTTTAAACTCGGCATTTTACAAAATTACTTCTGCAGTTCGTGTATCTATTCTGGCGTACAGAGGTGTGAAAAAAATTACAAAGAATGTGGCAGGAGCAACAAAGTTCAAGCATATCCTTCTGTGAGTAGTCTACCCCTCTGCGAGTGGTCTAACCGTCTGCGAGTAGTCTACCCCCTGCGAATAGTCTGCCCCTCTGCGAGTAGTCTACCTCTCTGTGAGTAGTCTACCCCCTGCGAGTGGTCTTACTCTACGAGTTATCTACCCCTCAGCGAGTAGTCTGCCCCCCTGCGAGTAGTCTACCCCCTGCGAGTAGTTCCCACCTGCGAGTGGTCTACCTCTCTACGAATAGTCTACACATCTGCGAGTAGTCTACATCTCTGCGAGTAGTCTACACATCTGCGAGTAGTCTACCACTCTGCGAGTAGTCTACACATCTGCGAGTAGTCTACATCTCTGCGAGTAGTCTACACATCTGCGAGTAGTCTACATCTCTGCGAGTAGTCTACACATCTGCGAGTAGTCTACCACTCTGCGAGTAGTCTACACATCTGCGAGTAGTCTACCCCTCTGCGAGTAGTCTAGCTCTGTGAAATTTCGCCTAGGAAATAAGACTTACAGCACGTGCCAATTTTCACCGAATTTCTAGTACCGATGTGCGAAACAAGGCTCCTGACAATATTCGAATTTACCTTGGAGCCTTCTAATAATGAGTTCATAACTGTGTGCTGGAAATTCCCTAGTTTATCATTTTCTAGTCTCTGTTTACTCCACGTTACGCTGAATAACAGGGTTCATACATTTCCAACCAAGTTTGTGTAGTTTTCCTTGGCATTTTTTCTGTACATTACTAAAGTGCTAGTCTGAATTCAATAAACTGAGCACATTTACTGTGCTATATCACTCATGGCGTCCACTTTGCCCTTCTTGGCATCCTTCTGGCTTGTAAAGAACGGACCTCGTTTAAGTCAACCTCGTCCTTGAGCCGTGCCTAGAATATAAAACACAGTAGCTGGTTTCGTCTATAAGAGGCACGAAAATGAGCACTTTGAAAGAGCAAGAATGGAGATATTGATAAGTTTTCAATCATGAAACCAGTTTATTATGCTCCACTTGCAGGATTCAAAAAATAAAAAGGGGCGATCAAGTGAGAAGCGACTCAAAATAAGACAAAATAAACCAAACGACTTATAAGGCCAACGTTGGTCCGAAGCTGGTTTGACAACTCAGGCCTGCTGTAGACTATTCACGGGGAACTGAGCCATCTGACTCCAGAGGGTTGGCGTTACGAGTTGAGTTACGTGAAAAAATTCTATTAGGTGTATTATTTTTAATCTAGCGTGGGCAAGAAAAGAAAAGACCTGAAAGGCCGCAGCCAAAGAATTTTTTATGGTTTGAACTGATAAAGGTTTATAGCCGATGGGCTGTGGATAAGAGGTAATATATANACAGCCAAAGAATTTTTTATGGTTTGAACTGATAAAGGTTTATAGCCGATGGGCTGTGGATAAGAGGTAATATATAGTATAAGAGAAGTTTTAACGATATGATAGTATGCGTTTCATTTTCGCTCAGCACCGACCCATATATTTCCCGCTATCCGATACCGCGGCTTTTACCCTCCTCCTTTCTCCCTTGCACTTGCTTTCCCTCTCGCTCGCACAGGGCAGTGTTTCCGTCAGGGTTGCCAACCTGGTGATTTTATCACCAGATGAGGTGATTTCAGGAAATGGTCGGTCTGTTGGTCAAAATTTCATATTTGCGACAGGTCGATAGAAAAGTTAAAATATGCTGGCAGATCTAGTGGTTTTAAGGAAGACAGGATATTTGTTTTCTCTTAGATTATTCCACTTTTATGACTTCAGAATTCTACATTTACCTGGAGAGGGCATGGAAACATCCTGCTATTCTTTATTACGTTATTTATTTCATGTGGTTATCTCTTTACAGATTGTTGTGTGGGATGTTTCTTGCGAAAATAACGATACGGTTTGGCCCCGCCGTAATCGAAGTTTTGGGAACCTTCACAACGGAGTACTTGAAGTATCCATTTATACAGACGATTGTCTAGGGAATACGTTCTTGATTATTTCAAATGGAATTTGTGTTTACTTTTAAGTTTTTTGTTTTAATTTATGACTGGTCTTTATAGTATGTANTTGATTATTTCAAATGGAATTTGTGTTTACTTTTAAGTTTTTTGTTTTAATTTATGACTGGTCTTTATAGTATGTATGGTGATAAGCATCTGTAAAGAGCAATAATAAATATTTTTTCAAGCTGCGGAATCAAATATTTAGATATGTTGTATAAATTAAATTTAAAATCGACTAAGATTAAAGTGTGGTAATTTTTGTAGTGCTTTTTTTTTTACTAGTTTAGAGACTTTTTCTCAAAAAGGTTGGCAACTCTGATTTCATTCGCTAGCCTGACATCTGGCCATAAAGTAGGAAGCAGGCGAGATTGCAGAGCCGTCGGAGGGCGATGTGTGCTGTGCGATTTTTTAAACACGATCAGTCGATAACGCGTGGATATACGTAGGAATAAAGGTTGTTGAAGCGTTCGTCCTCGAAAATTGCGTTAGCTGAAACCGGTATAGATTTTCTATGCTGCATATAACTTCGGATAAATGATTTTCTGACCTCGCTTTATCGCGCAACACTGGGCGTATTGATTATATTATTATTTTTTATTATTCAGCTATCGTCCTTGTTATTAGTAAATGTTTCTAAATGCAGAAATTTGAAATAAATAAATAAATAAAGAATAATGGCGAAGGCTGTTCAAAGTGAGTACTTTTGAAATCAACCTTTGAAAAATTTCACTGTCATTAACTGCACAGTGGCGCGCAGGCTGCTAGTTAAGTTCTGAGACTTAACGTGTTGAGAGCGTAATGTGTACATTTATGGCTACTGAAATCAAGGGTTATTGCGTTACACACGTAACACCACGAATTTTCATTTTATTAACACATTCAATTTCATAAAAAATTTTACGTTTTTCACTTGAATAACGCATGAATCAGGTGATGTGGTAGTAGAATGATTATCGGCGTCCGGGGAGAATGTATTTTAAATGGGACAAAACTGGCACCTGGCGCCGGCGGGCCGCCATGTTGTGACGTCACTCAACTGCCATGTTGGATCCAGGTGATCTTTTACCTTGACCTTGACTGCATTACCGTAACCATAAATAACCTTGAAACCAAAAAAATATGTTAAAAATGCAGAAAAATTATAAAATTCCCAAAAAAATATAACCATTTTTTAAAAATTAAAAATTATTTTTAAAAATTATTTAAAGATGTACATGTAGGAGGTCCGGGGTTCTATGACAGGTGGATCGACTAAGCTCCCAACATGAGCGGCCCTTACCAGGTATAGCAGTGATCATCTCGTCAGCCATGTTAGATATCGGTGACCTTGTCCTTTGACCTTGACGGGAGTCAGTCTGCAGGAGTCAGCCGTAAGGCGCAAAGTGTATGAATTCATGTATGCTTGAAGACGATGCAAGCCACTGCCGATGATAAATCGTGTATGTCATGTAAGACTTCATGCATACATTCAACGACTGCCCCACAAATTACATGGAAAACAATGCTTTTAGTGTGCCAAGTCCGAGTGCTTCAGTACGAGTGACTGTTTGAGGAACCCGTCTCGCGTGATTTTTAGCTGCAAAATCTGTCTTAGGTAGTTCACTCGATGTGATAACTTAAAAAAAGTGTTTTTTTTTTCGCCCGTTGAGAAACACCATGTGATGACTTCTTTACCTCCTGTTAATACACCACATAAAATGTTCGCAGACGACGAGGGAACTCGCGTGATGAAGCATTACGACAATGACCACGTGCAGTTTGTGCAAGGCGATATACTGAAAGAACATACCGAGATCTGCAAGGATTCGTCTACTGGGAGTCAGCAAGTGTTGCCGACAATATCTCGTGCTGCATCGATGGGCACAGATTCGACAGGCGATTATGACGAGACAGTTAATGCCAAAGACGGAATGATTGCAGTATAGTCGGTTTACGCAGAACGTACGCTTGCAAGACGTTCGCGTGAAGTCGACGAACTTCAAAATAAACGGTCGCTGGCTCCAAATTAGTGATGAGCATGCAACTCCTGCTACAAAGAAAGGCAAATATAATATTGTTTTCTCCGAGTCGTTCTCAAATCCCTGCCACAACGTCCCGACTGGTCCCTACTTCACGCTCTTGCATTCCACGCCAGGAGCCGCAGTGACGTGGTGGATAGACGACTCGCTTCTTGGGGGGTTCGCGGGTTTTCTCGGAGTCTTCCCAAATTCGATTATCATTTAATTTTAGAGGAGTGATGAAGGTAGGAACGTGTTGAAACGTATGCCCAATATAATTTGTGACATCCTGAGTCAAAGTTGAAATTTGAGTAGTGAAAACGTTAATCATTTGTTTTTAAGTGTGTGTTTGCCACAGTGCATCTAAAGAAGAGGCCATCGTGAGCATGGATGTGTAGATATGATGGTTTATGGCGGGAAAAGTTGACTGTTTGCTAGGATTCAACGTACAGTACACGTGTCCGACAGTTTTCTTTTCTTATTGGCCGTCATGCACGTATGAAGCTACTACCCCCATTTCACTGGGCCAATGAAGATTCTGATACCATAGGGCAGAACATTGAAGAGAATGGCGGGACGTATTTTATTGTTGGGTGNACTGGGCCAATGAAGATTCTGATACCATAGGGCAGAACATTGAAGAGAATGGCGGGACGTATTTTATTGTTGGGTGGGAGAAGAGATGAGAGGACAAGACGTATACACATATACACTTTGAGAGACACACTTGGAATGCACACACTGGGGATGCGCTTTGATAAATCAATAATAATGTGTTGTATGTGCTGATGGCGTGTGATTGGTGTGAGGGATTTCTGCGCATACACACAAAGTAGATTGTGCTGTACCAAGTGTAAAGTGCCTCGAGATCCCGTCTTAAACATCAATAATATTGTCTCCTCTCTCCAAACGAGATAACTCACTGGCATTTCTAAACAACTGTAACTGGTTATAGTGCATTCGCGGTTCCTTCACACTTTTTTAATCAAACCTTTGAAAAATCACCCTATGTATAGCGTTATTAGTTATTTCCTAAATACGCCATGTATAACAACCGTTTTATACCTCCGTTAACATAAAATTTATTATTTTCGTTTATTTGAATTTTTACCTATACATTATTTATAAATAATTATAATATAATTTATGGTAAATGTTAATAAAAACAGTTATAAAATATTCGTGTTGGTAGCGCCTAGTAAGAAATAATTCTCATGCAAAATACTATTACAACTAGGTGCGTACGAATTCGGCGCGATGTCCTTTGGTGTAATTTTCTTGACTNAATACTATTACAACTAGGTGCGTACGAATTCGGCGCGATGTCCTTTGGTGTAATTTTCTTGACTTCGTTAGGCTTAATTTGCACGAGGCGGAGGAATATCCTGGAAGTAGAACTTTAGCAGGGCTTCAGAAAAGTGTGAAGTAACCGTGAATNGAGGCGGAGGAATATCCTGGAAGTAGAACTTTAGCAGGGCTTCAGAAAAGTGTGAAGTAACCGTGAATGAATTATAAATGAGAAATGAAACTTGCCTGAGCACTACCTAAGGTGTAGTAGGGTACTAGTCTCCATCACTTGCAAGTAAAACACTTAAAAATACCTCATTCATCAGTTTTAATATTTAGAAAGTTAATGCAAATTAAATTGTTCATCATTAAACACACTCTTGCAAATATTAAGTTCAAGTACATATAACACACTTAAATTCCCATTTAACACACACAAGCTCTGTTCATTCCACAAGTTACACATAAATAATTTTTAAATTTTCCTCGGTTTTGAGCGCCAGCCAGTGAGAATGAGACTCCTTTGTATCTCAGGGTACTCTAATAGGCAGGAAAGTCTTCCATTACTCCGACGTTAACTTTAAACAAATAATTGTGTTGTCCAAACAAATTAAAAATATTTCACTGTGAGACAAGATGTTTAAGAGTCATTAAAAGTGTTCCTGGTAAGGTACTTATACTTTTTCCGTGTACCCCATCCCTCGGCCGTTATTGAAGAAAAACATATGCAAGTGGACTAGGCTTAGTAAGTATTGGGCCTCTTCTTCACCTGCCCTCTGCTCTTTATATACTTTACAACATGTTTCACGACAATATTTAACTTTTAATACACGTTATGTAATAAAATAAAAATTTCATTAGAGCAGCATCTTAGAGAGCAACTGGTCCAGATGAAGCCTGGTCCGAGAAGAAGGAAACTTAGGCGGGCTAGCAGCCCACTTGCCCTATTTCGGCGCAAATTCACGCATCCAATCACAGCCAGTATCCGCCCTGGAGCTGCCTGAGATGTGGCTGACGTGAACACGTCAGTGACGTCTACCTGTCAGAATCACGTGGCAGCTGCTGACGTAAGCAGTGTTGTCGTTTACGTGGCGCATGTCCGCGATGCCGCGCATGCGCTCGAGATCCTAACAAATGCGCTCGCTGCTAAACAACAAACAGACATTCTCAAACAACTCTTCCCATAGAATAAGCAGTTTTTTAAACATATCTTGTCCATTTTTCACTTAATATGTTTACTTTTACGGCGACGTATCTATAAACTTAACGTCTGTTAAAACAAAACTTTTAAAATGCCGGTTTAAAAGTGAAAAAAATTGTCAACAAACAATACTTTCATACTAAAACACATAAATATTTACATTACACTTCCAGACATAGAAAAATACCCCAAAAACACAATATAAACAAACATTCTGAATCGCTACAAAATTTACATTTAGCAAAAAAAATGAATAAATGTTTTTTTTTTTTTTCGAAAATAGATTTACATGGCAATATTTTCTGCGAAAGTCGCGTCGAAATGTTTTTTTGTTTGAAATAGTTATCTTGAAAATTGGCGCAATGAGAAGGAATTTCGTTTGGCATTGATTCCCCATTTAAAGTTCAAGCCGTTAAGCAGGGATTTCAAATGGTCAGTTTACCGTGAACAGCCCATAGAGGTTATTATGTAGCGTGATGCGCGTGCCTGGGTCGTCCCTAGCGCTCCCGCGCTTGTAGACATCGAACACGTCAAACACCGCCTGGTCGGCGGCGTCCATAACTTTCTATGTACTTTTATGTTAATTTCATTCCGGATAAATGAATGTCGGACGACTTCAAGCTTTTGAAAATTAGCTATGTTATATGTGTTTTTAGTGGCTTATTTATCGAAAAGAGCCCTGACTTGGATTCCGTCGTGTACGATATCACCATAAATTAAAAAGTAGAATTAATTTGTGAATAGGATAGAAATGGCATATTTTAAACGTGGTGGATGCCCGAAATATTAAAATTTTATAAGATAAGCATATTAACTTATTTATTTCGATTCTTATTAAGAGTTGAACTATTTTATCTCAGTTGATTTCTGTAAGTCTCATGTACTGAGTAACAGGGAAATATTTTGTATAATTTATTCAGCTCTGNACTGGGCCAATGAAGATTCTGATACCATAGGGCAGAACATTGAAGAGAATGGCGGGACGTATTTTATTGTTGGGTGAGAGAAGAGATGAGAGGACAAGACGTATACACATATACACTTCGAGAGGCACACTTGGAATGCACACACTGGGGATGCGCTTTGATAAATCAATAATAATGTGTTGTGTGTGCTGAAGGCGTGTGATTGGTGTGAGGGATTTCTGCACATACACACAAAGTAGATTGTGCTGTACCAAGTGTAAAGTGCCTCGAGATCCCGTCTTAAACATCAATAATATTATCTCCTCTCTCCAAACGAGATAACTCACTGGCATTTCTAAACAACTGTAACTGGTTATAGTGTATTCGCGGTTCCTTCACACTTTTTTAATCAAACCTTTGAAAAATCACCCTATGTATAGCGTTATTAGTTATTTTCTAAATACGCCATGTATAACAACCGTTTTATACCTCCGTTAACATAAAATTTATTATTTTCGTTTATTTGAATTTTTACCTATACATTATTTATAAATAATTATAATATAATTTATGGTAAATGTTAATAAAAACAGTTATAAAATATTCGTGTTGGTAGCGCCTAGTAAGAAATAATTCTCATGCAAAATACTATTACAACTAGGTGCGTACGAATTCGGCGCGATGTCCTTTGGTGTAATTTTCTTGACTTCGTTANTGCGTACGAATTCGGCGCGATGTCCTTTGGTGTAATTTTCTTGACTTCGTTAGGCTTAGTTTGCACGAGGCGGAGGAATATCCTGGAAGTAGAACTTTAGCAGGGCTTCAGAAAAGTGTGAAGTGACCGTGAATGAATTATAAATGAGAAATTAAACTTGCCTGAGCACTACCTAAGGTGTAGTAGGGTACTAGTCTCTATCACTTGCAAGTAAAACACTTAAAATTATCTCATTCATCAGTTTTAATATTTAGAAAGTTAATGCAAATAAGTTGCTCATCACTGAACACACTCTTGCAAATATTAAATTCAAGTACATATAACACACTTAAATTCCCATTTAACACACATAATCTCTGTTCATTCCACAAGTTACACATAAATAATTTGTAAATGTCCAAACAAATATAAAAATATTTCACTGTGAGACAAGATGTTTAAGAGTTATTAAAAGTGTTCCTGGTAAGGTACTTAAACTTTTTCCGTGTACCCCATCCCTCGGCCGTTATTGAAGAAAAACATATGCAAGTGGACTAGGCTTAGTAAGTATTGGGCCTCTTCTTCACCTGCTCTCTGCTCTTTATATACTTTACAACATGTTTCACGACAATATTTAACTTTTAATACACTTTATGTAATAAAATAAAAATGTCATTAGAGCAGCATCTTACAGAGCAACTGGTCCAGATGAAGCCTGGTCCGAGAAGAAGGAAACTTAGGCGGGCTAGCAGCCCACTTGCCCTATTTCGGCGCAAATTCACGCATCCAATCACAGCCGGCATCCGCCCTGGAGCCGTGAATACGCCAGTGACGTCTACCTGTCAGAATCACGTGGTAGCTTCTGACGTAGCAGTGTTGTCGTTTACGTGGCGCATGTCCGCGATGCCGCGCATGCGCTCGAGATCCTAACAAATGCGCTCGCTGCTAAACAACAAACAGACATTCTCAAACAACTCTTCCCATAGAATAAGCAGTTTTTTAAACATATCGTGTCCATTTTTCACTTAATATGTTTACTTTTACGGCGACGTATCTATAAACTTAACGTCTGTTAAAACAAAACTTTTAAAATGCCGGTTTAAAAGTGAAAAAAATTGTCAACAAACAATACTTTCATACTAAAACACATAAATATTTACATTACACTTCCAGACATAGAAAAATACCCCAAAAACACAATATAAACAAACATTCTGAATCGCTACAAAATTTACATTTATCAAAAAAAATGAATAAATGTTTTTTTTTTTTTCGAAAATAGATTTACATGGCAATATTTTCTGCGAAATTCGCGTCAAAATGTTTTTTTGTTTGAAATAGTTATCTTGAAAATTGGCGCAATGAGAAGGAATTTCGTTTGGCATTGATTCCCNATCCGGCATGGCGTATTCCGGCCAGGCCGGAACTCCTCGGCGCCATTATTTACTGTCGCCATTGTCCGGGCGCTTTGTCGACCGTGACGCCGGCATGACGCACTGCCCCGCTCCCAGCGGCCGAGCCCACAACTTACTCCCGTGTTCTCCCCGTCTTTCCGTTTGCGCACAGCCACTTCACTGTTCTATGACATTTATACTCCCTAACACCCGTCGAGAAGTGTACGCAGGAAGGTAGGAATAACCAGGAGATTGCGTGCTATGACGACGTCGAAGCTACGCCCAAAACAATGGCAATGCCGTGGCGCTTGTTTATGCATCAAATGAACGTTAACTGTGGCAGTTGTTTTTAAATGAATAAAACTGCAAAAGCAAAATCTTTTAACCCGAACGTTAACATGCTTTGATATGCCTGTATTGTACACTGCTGGCCATTAAAATTGCAACCCCGTAGAACAGGATATGACAATGACGTGTGATTACGGTTGGAACACGAAGAGTTTTAACTGCGCATCTGGTATCCGCACTCTACGGAACTGTAATTAAAACAAGCCTTTAATAATTTAATTAGGTTTAATGTTTAATCAGCAAGAACATATTTAAGAAATATAGCACAGATAGTAAAAGACAAAACATGAATAATATCATGGCCATGAAAAATATAATAAACGACAAAGGTATATAACATGAATACTTAGCTGCAATGAAATCCCATTAAAATGAAATAAAAATATCAAAACTACTTTTGTCTCTGCAAGTTTGCATGTCATCGACATAGAAAATAGACAGTCGACAGCAAAATATTTTGCTCCAAGTAAGATATTTGACCAACGACAATATAGAGTAATGGGTTCTTCTTATAAACTAAAGATGAGTCTCCGTGTCCCAACATTGAACTGCCATTCTGCCGATACGACTAGCAAAAACGACGTGCATTGAATTTGAGGTTAGAATAGTGTTTAGTAAACAAGTAGTTCTTCGAGATGTGTTTATACTTCCTCTAATCAATTTGTAATGCAGTTTGATTAAATTCTAATTACTAAAATTATTTTATTAATTTCATTTATTTAAAAAGTAAGATATAAACAAACACGTCCATCATTGTTGACCATGTGACTTTGGCAGTTGTGTTGCTCTGTAGTATGTCAATGTTGGTTACGTGCGCAGAAGGCGAAAAAGCTGTCTACCTCATTATTATTCTATGTTCTATGGTTCTTCTACCGTAGTCGGCCAAGCACATTTGTGCGCATGCGTTTTAGCTTCTTAAAATTAAGCAGTGTCAGTAGTGTTCGCTCTGCCGCCAATATGTGAAACACTGAGAATGGTTTACCAGAGAAAATCTTGTAGAATGAGGGGGGGGGGGGTGTATTACGTAAAACCTTTGATCTAGGGTAAATAAATCTCACCCAGAAGTTGTTTATTTTCGGTGAGTAAATGTTTAGGATTTCATAACCGTTTAATAATTGTCCTGCAGGTTCGAGACTGCGTGATCTGCAACCAATAGCATACGTGGGCTTTTTAAACGACATTGCTCCACTCCATTAAGGAAATAAATAAGGAGCATGACGTAACATGATTTGAGGAAGTCTCATATTTTGTAATTTTCGTATGATTATTATTGACAAAGTGTAAAAGTGGTTCCATTAACACGTCGCTCTAACGTTATTTGATACACAGCCTGCGCTCTTAATGAGTGAGTGAATGAAGAGATTTGGGCGGCTCTTAACATCAAGGTATTTAGAGCCGATGAGAGTGAAGTGAGGTGAGTATGGAGCAGCGCCGGAATGAAAGGACAGGGGAAACGGGAGATCCCAGAGAAAACCCGCCAGCCAGTGGCATCGTCCNATGGAGCAGCGCCGGAATGAAAGGACAGGGGAAACGGGAGATCCCAGAGAAAACCCGCCAGCCAGTGGCATCGTCCGGCACGATTCCCACTTGCGAATACTTTAATAGTTTTTCATTATAATTCATAAGACCTGCGCTGAACAAGTTAATACGGTTTTTACGAATCTGAAAAAAATACGCCACACGCCACTTTATTTGCCATTAGTGTCCTTCGTTGTTTTCAGGCTAGGCAGTCAATTTGTGTTGTTTGTTTCACATACAAGTGCTTACTGGTAAACCAGAATAATTTTATTTCCTGAGATCCTGAAAACATGCTGATTATTCGTCACCTGAATACGATAGTGGTACAAACTGAAAAATTATATTTCAGGAGTGACATTGCTACATCAACAAAGTGCTTTGCTCCATCACAATATTGTCGCACTAGATTATCCCAGTTGTATAACATACACACAAAAGAAAATTGTATTCTGCATATTGTAGCTAATTAATTAAAAACTCAATTTTTTTTTATTGTCGCACTGCGGTACTGAGGTATCGAAATGTAAATAACGTAACTGCTTCAACAAAATATATTNAATTTTTTTTTATTGTCGCACTGCGGTACTGAGGTATCGAAATGTAAATAACGTAACTGCTTCAACAAAATATATTAAATAAATATATTTCAAAATAAGAAATAAAATTCAAAAACTTGTAGGCTTTATAACACCAATCTAAGCAAAGCTGCATTGCACTTCGGATTTGTCGAAAATGTTTCCAGAAGTCCTCAGTTAACCACGAACAGCCTATAGCAATAAATGAATCAGTTGTTGGGGGAGGGGGCGGGGGCGGAGAAGAGAAGGAGACATGACGTATATAACACATACAGACCCAGTGTACACAATTGTCTGCATAATGCACATGAAGGTAATTTTACGGTTATACTGTATACTGCGAAGCATAATGGCCAGTGATCTTAACTGTGGGTAATTGATTAGTTAACCTTGTTACTGGTCCAGTAATGATTTTTTTTTNGCATAATGGCCAGTGATCTTAACTGTGGGTAATTGATTAGTTAACCTTGTTACTGGTCCAGTAATGATTTTTTTTTCCGTATTACGGTAGCCGAACACAAAGCTCGTTGGCTGAGACAACGAAACAAGTGTTGTGTCGACCAANTTTTTTTTTCCGTATTACGGTAGCCGAACACAAAGCTCGTTGGCTGAGACAACGAAACAAGTGTTGTGTCGACCAAGTACAGCATGCGTCATAAAATTTATTGCTTGCAACGCCTAGAACAGTAGATTAAAGGTAGGATTGCTGCACGATGGCGCCACGGATCACCAGAAGCGATTAGAGCTCTGCTGCGTCGGGTCATGTAACCAGCTCCGAAAAAGTGAGAAAACCATGTCATAATTTCGTTTATTTTGTTTGGATACTGACGTCAATTGGCGACAGTGGAGCCCAGAATCACGGGAGGCTACGTGCGGCCCAGGTCGGCGTGCGCGTCAAGTGCGGTACTGGCACACTCTGAAATAGAAATAATTGAAACTGTTCCAGGCCAACCAATCTTACTGCAGATCTGTCGAAACTCCCCGCTGGGATCAGTAAAATCCTACTGAACATTTTAGTTGCTGGTAATCACTGACTATTCAGTGATTTCTACTGGTTCCTGGTGAACTTCACTGACCTGGCGGTGAAACCTCAGTGCGTTCCTCCGATTCGAAATGGAATGTCCCAAGCGTCTAGCTCCAACTACCATTCCGCGTTCAAAGTCTGTTAATTCCCGTCGTGTGGCCATAGTCACGTCAGAAACCTTTTCACGTGAATCACTTGAATACAAATGAAAGCCCAACCAATGCACTGTCCATTTATACATTTTATACGCGGTACTACTGCCAACTGTATATTTGCATATTGCTATCCCATGACTTTGTNTCCCGTCGTGTGGCCATAGTCACGTCAGAAACCTTTTCACGTGAATCACTTGAATACAAATGAAAGCCCAACCAATGTACTGTCCATTTATACATTTTATACGCGGTACTACTGCCAACTGTATATTTGCATATTGCTATCCCATGACTTTGCCACGCCGGTAGATAACCGCTTATTAACTGAAAATTCAGTATAACAACTTTACTGGTATAAATATAAAAATAATGGNCCACGCCGGTAGATAACCGCTTATTAACTGAAAATTCAGTATAACAACTTTACTGGTATAAATATAAAAATAATGGTAAACATAATTTTTAAAAATGCAACCGTTTTTTTTTTTTTTTTATGTCGAAGTCGAACCTCGACTACGGGGTATCTTTGGTAAGTATTCGTTTTCCCGTATATTCGAGTTGCTGGGGCTTCTGCCCAACAATAACTTGTGACAACGTGTTCACATGCATAACCCCACCCCCCTTCCGTCGTCCTATCACCCCCTCGACGTCCCGTGCCAGGTTGGCTGAATCAATACCCCTCCCCGCTTCCCCCCTGCAGCAGGCACTGGGTGACTGCAGTGCCCTCGCCCTAATGGCCAGTGCCCTGTTTCAGTGGCGTGCCGAGTAAGTTGACACACCTCAGGATGCATTTTTTTTTTTTAATTCGCGGACCTCTAAGTGGACTTTCTAGTTGTCAGATGGGTCTCATAGTAAGCAGTAGTGCCTACTTTAATAATAATAANTTAATTCGCGGACCTCTAAGTGGACTTTCTAGTTGTCAGATGGGTCTCATAGTAAGCAGTAGTGCCTACTTTAATAAAAATAAAAAAAAACCTGGAATATTTTAACTGAGGGCAGAAACGAAACTCGATATTGTATTATTGCCCATTTATAAATGCGGTTATTGAAACATAAATGAATTCCGTTGAAGCGTGTCAAAGTCAGCAAAAATCGCTGTATGCAGCCCTTAGTTTATATTATATGTATTCCTCTGGGAAACTATGTTCTAAACCAGCGTTTCCTAACCTTTTCAGCCACGGACCCCCACTTATTTCACTCACTTCAGCCAGTCTCGCACACCGCCCGCTGGCGCACGTTCGTCGTGCTAAGTAAGCGTAGCGATTACGATACTCCTGGTGGCATTTATTTATTATTGTTAAATGGTCCAGAGATGAGACTGCGGACCCCCATACATATACTCGCGTGCCCCACGTTAAGAAACACTGTCCTTAACTACAGCGACAATGTGCATCTCTCCTTAACAGATTGCTGTATTAAAACCCGTAGGGCGCTGTTTTAAATTCTGAGGAAACACAACACACGCGAAGCTTGTATACTGTTTACTGTCGTAGTGTTTTCTTATTTCCGGATGTTACCTTGAGGTGTTCAACATATTTTACTAGGAATTCCCCTTAAGGGCTCCACCTTGCCGAAGCATAAAGCGCGTTTGCAGAGTTATTCGAGAAAATACGTGATTAAAGAATGTTTATTTATTTTGTAGTGGGGTCTTTATGCGAAAGGCATTTAATAAACGTTTCATTCCGAAAGGCAAGTTTCAAGTTCTCGTTTAAACTCCAAGGATATCGCGGGGCGTAAAAATTGCTAAAACGGGTGTTTTCGGAACCAGTTTTAACTACTAAATTTTGAATGCAGGAACTTCAGAGTTGTCTTTAGACGCATCGTACTTTTATCTTAGTTAGCGGGCCGTAAAAGAACAGAATGTTTCAAAATTCGCGCTACAACGCTCTGGGGCTGGTAGTGCACGTTGCGTGGAACAACTTTTGCGTACAAAGACGGGGTCGGAAACAATTAGTTGCGTTGCTAGAGGGCGTGAGAGTGTTATGGTAGGCAACCCGCCACACAACGTGATACGCGTGTTGAGGTGTGTAATGTTGATCGATAACTACCGGAAACGACATTGGGGTGAGCGTCTGCAGTAATTTGTTTACGTTGTAGGTGGTGTTTTAGTTGTGTGGTGTTTATTGGGATCTGGTGGCTGTTTTGTTTACCAAACACGTTTCACTCTCTACACGCGTTTTACACCGAGTTGCAGATACAGTTCAACATGGCGGCCGCCTTCGCCGATGCGCAATAGACAACGACGGAGCACGTTCTCTTCAGTCGCCGCTCCTACATCTCGCGCGATGAGGGTAGCTTCTGAATCCACGAGAGTCTCGTGCACTAGCGACTTCCATGTAACCCCAGAGAAATACGTCCATCTCGGTGAGATCTGGGGAACGTGGTGGCCAAGGTTCAGACTCACTAGCTATGGAACTATTCGTTTCCGACTCCGTGTTCATAAGCAAAAGTTGTTGCATTTAACGTTTGGGCATGCGACCAGCCCTAGAGCGTTGTAACGTGAATTTTGAAACAGCCTTTATAGGGTCGCCGCTTAAAGTCACGTTCAGGCCAGTCGCCCTAAAGACTGCACGCCAGTTGAGCGCCTTGCGCGTAGAGGTGATGAGACAAGTGGTGAGTAAATAAGAGTCGACCTTAGAGCTTGTGTGTTTGAGGTTTGAACACTCAAAATAGCTGCCCTCTCCCAGGCCCCCAATCAGCGCGCAGAACTTTAGTCGTATATAGTTGTCATTTGAAAACTGTTCAACATTGTTGAGTGGTGAGTGAGTGAAGAGATTTGGGCTGCTCTTAACAGCGATGTCTTGAGAGCCGATGAGGGTTGTTGAGGTGAGTACGGAGCAGCGCCGGAATAAAGGGGCGGGGAAACGGGAGATCCCCGAGAAAACCCGCCGACCAGCGACATCGTCCGGCACGATTCCCACTTGCGAAAATCCGGTAGTAGCCCGGCCGGGGATTGGACCCGGTTCGTTTTGGTGGGAGGGCGAGCNACCCGGCTGGGCATTGAACCCGGTTTGCATAGGTGGAGGGCGAGCAGTGTAACCGCTCAGTCACCGCAGCCCCTTTGTTGAGTGGTGTCAGCTTATGAGTAGCATCTAAGACATTTTCAACGTCCGAAAGGTATTTTTTCTTTATTTCCGTTTCTAATTTGTATGCATTTTTTTTTTTTTTTTAACTGTGAAGGGGTTAAAACTGGTATTTTACAATCATTTGTACGTATGAAATTTCCATAACAGGCTACTCAACATAACTTGCGGACATGCAGCACACCTATGTTTTAAATTTATACACAATAACATGATAGGACCACCCCTGAGAATCTCAAGAGACGAGCCGACGAGAGAACAACTGCATGCCTGTTCAGTGCCTTGTGCATAGAGGCGGCGAGGCATGTAATGCGCGTGCCTAGGTCACCCTTAGCGCTCCCCTACGCTCCTGGGCTCCGGTCACGCAAAATACCTCGTCAGATGACGCTCTTGAAAATAAGCAGAATATCTTAAATAGCACAGATGCAATAAAACTGTGCAGTGTTTAGTATCTTGGGCAGGGCGATGTAATAACCAAAAAAGAGTATGTACTTAATAACCATT
Organism: Clitarchus hookeri; assembly: GCA_002778355.1. Taxonomy (NCBI): domain Eukaryota; kingdom Metazoa; phylum Arthropoda; class Insecta; order Phasmatodea; family Phasmatidae; genus Clitarchus; species Clitarchus hookeri. The sequence goes on along the minus strand of NQII01001894.1, from coordinate 7,998 downwards.
TTACAAACTTATTTTAATTATTTATTAAATTTCACCAGCCCAAGCCATGCCAAATTAAACACTTATTCTCCATGTACCACTGTGCAAATTTTTAGCCGTGTGTTACCCGTAAAAAATTACTTCATTTTCTGTTTTACGTGAAATGTGTAATTGTAAGTACTCCTACGGGATCACAGCAGGATCCTCGGTAAGGCATATCGTAGTGGCAGGTGAGTAAGATGCAAGCGGAATACTTGATAAAACACTGGGAGTTTCCATGATACGATATTGTAATATGTTACCGTGACTTGTCGGGCGACGAGGAAGAGTGCAGGCTTTCACAACTAAAAGCACGCGCAATGGAAATGCGTGTTGTCGATGGCGCGGCGTGTGGTGTGAAAATATTTCAGAACTCCTTGTACTCCAAAACACTAGAGCTCAGATCCACCTTCGTGATTGGATGATTCTCATTGCCACGCGTCTTCGGTGTCTTCCCACTAATCACGGAGGTAGCAAATAATCAAAGAGAAGGTACGAGTGTTCTCGTAGTGCATTGGAGCCTAGCTTGCGCGTAAAGACAAGCGGGAGCGATTGCAGAGCCATCTTGTGACGGGCTGGGGAACTACTTCCAAACAACGCTCCAAATATCACTAGCAATGACTTTGTTCCTCCTCTGCGATTAATGGAATTCTATTTTAAAGTCGGTTTACATCGAAAAAGTGCGCGTAACGAACATGCACGATTCGAGATAAAAGAATGTATTCTTAGGAAACGGTTCATGGCCGTCGCGTCACATTTTGTGAAGGAACATTCTTTACGTTTAGACGCGTGGGACGTGGCGATATTTTACTTCGTGTCGTGTGCGTAAAGCCTTCGACCAATAGGATCAAGGGAGAAAAAAAGAATAAGAAGTAAATCACTGCTTAATTAAATACAAGTTAATTTCTAGACGAGTACATCCACTACGAACCACACGTGTTTGCAAACTGTTATACCAGTGTCTAGGGACTAAGGGAGGTTTAGGGAAGAACTGAAGTTAATAATGAAGGCCGAGCAGGTATTCAATTGAAGTATTATGGTATACATTAAACATAAGTTATTGGCGAGGGAGGTCCTAATCAGTTACAGTATATGACCAACCTGAATGGTACAGTCGCCGGAGGCTGAGTGTTGAGTCGGAAGGCGACGAGAGGCGCGCCAAGCTGCATCTTGAGGGCTTCATCTCGACGTGGGTCCTCAGACTTACACACCCCGTACATAGTGTTTCTGGTGGCGTGATTGTCCCAAATACCGTGCCGTCGGGAGGGGAGTTCCCCTGGCGCTTCGCTGATATGTTTTATGAACTATTATTGTTGTAATGTGCTTTAGATTCTTCGCCTGGCCTGGATACCGACGCGTCCCTGCAGTTCGCCAGGCTTGTCCGCCTTTGCCGAATCATAACAAAACATTCTGAACAGACGTCTCTTGCGTGCGTGAATTTGATCGTGAAGCTTCCTTTACAAATTTGAATAAGTCATCATAGCCGCGACACGTAGGCAACGACGCAAGTGGAAGAGTAGAGCGTGTTGCTTACTCGTAGGCGTTTCACACATTTCTTCCTCTTCAGTTATAACGTAGATGTACAGGCGGGCAATGCGTAACTTATCAAACAATTTAGTTTTGGGTAGTATTCAAATTTGTTTGGATTTAAATTCATGTAAATAGACTTTTGTAAGGTTTCAGTTGGAATACATGATGTTCAATTGTTTAGCAGGGAATGCTGCTGAACGCTTGACTTTGTTTATACGTGATAAAGCTAAAATATATTCACATTTCACTAATATGTCAGCGACTTACTTTGCGAAATATTAAATAAAAGAGTGGTAAATATTTACCGTAACTTAATTTGTATGCGTATTAAAATTTTGTAGTTGTAGAATTCAATAGATTTGGTAGTTTGTATCCCTAAATTTTTCGACTACTATGTTAAAAAAAAAACGAAATATGTGAACTACAAAAACAAATCATCGTATTTGTAGACAGTTGGTTCACACAGCCATTCTGACAGCAGAAAATGGCAATAGGAACGCACTCACATTTCGTTTCCCACAACACAAGTCTTCCAGTGATTCTGCAACAGCCCGTGTATTGAGGCTGNTAGGAACGCACTCACATTTCGTTTCCCACAACACAAGTCTTCCAGTGATTCTGCAACAGCCCGTGTATTGAGGCTGCGTTAACTACCGATCTTCCTACTACGTGCGAGTCTATTGGTTCTTCTTTGCATCCGTGAAAAAATGTAAATTCGATTATGTGCACACAGCAGAAAAAGAAACTAAAATGAAATAGATTAATACTCAGCTAGTTCGCTATGTAAATAAATCAGGAAGTCGGCGAGCACATGACACCTGAGACTAGGACAACTGCTGACCTCACTGACACCAAGTTGACTAACGTCACAATGTCTAGATGATTNACATGACACCTGAGACTAGGACAACTGCTGACCTCACTGACACCAAGTTGACTAACGTCACAATGTCTAGATGATTTCGATATTAATCTAAAGTTGTAAATGTACAACTTGCTGCTGTAAACAGGCATGTATCCCCTTTGTGGCAGAAATATGCAGACTAAGACCAAAAAAATCCATTACTTTATATTTGTACGAAATACTGTTCAACTTGTATACATTACTTGTAAGTATAGGCTGTTCACGGTAAAGTGAGCACTTTTGAGGCCCTAGTTACTTTTTTTTTTTTCCTATCAGCCATTTTTTTTATCCTTCCACTACTTTTTAAAATAAATATTGCCATGTAAGTAATAAACACAGTGTGTGTATTCCACCCCACTCGAAAGTTAACGTCTAAGGCTACAATAAAATATATTTATTTACTATTATTCCAAATGTGATGGCTTCAAAAAGTGCTCACTTTACCGTGAATAGCCTATACTCTTTTTCTCGCATAAAAAATTTAGATAGCATAGTTTTTGCATTATGGCATGCCAGAATCACAATTTTAGAGTTTTTGAGACCTACAAATAAAATAAATGAAAACATTCACAGATAATTTAATAGGAGTGACTGAAAGGTCATTTCTTAATTCACGTTGAGTCAGTAGAATTAATTTTACGTAAAATCATTGAAAAATATGCAACAAATTTGTTACTTTGAGAAATTTTTAAAAAATTGCAAAAACACTTTATAGTGTGAGTTTAAACAGTTCCTTGAAGAAACTCATTTCAATGCGATTTATCTCATTTGAGTTTTTATTATTTACATGTCCCCAAAACACTGAAATTGTGATTTTGACACGCCATTATGCAAAAGGTATAAGGTCTAAAAATTGTTTTTTATTTAAATATGATTATAACCTCGATTGTTTTAAGTGCCAAAGCGCGTGGTTATAGTTTCGAGTCCCTGTTAAGCCATGATTGGCAATGTAAGCTTGTCCCTCGACAGAAGAAAGACGAATTTAATAATATGATTATTATTTGTGATTACCGGACACTCACGATTTAATTACCAAGTATAACGCGAAGGGTTACAACAAAATCAACGTAACATAAGGCAACTCCCTGGTAAGATATTGTCTGTGAATTCACTCTGTTTACGCATATACGTGTATCTTGGCAAATAAATGTCTTGGGAATATCACGGAATATCACTTATTTTAGGAAAGGTAAAAAAAAAAATATATATCTATAGACGCCATTTTTTTTCTTGTATTCTTTTTAATATACTCAAAGAGAAAATATACTGAAAAATGTGGGTAAAATAGCTTTTTTAAAGTTTTCTAGCGCAATTTACTTAAAATAAAGGATAAAAAGTACAAAGTGGCGTCTGTAGTTTAATCCATTTGGCTAACATCCTACCGTCACAGATCTACTGTGTGAGAGATTAAATTTGCCGTGAATGCACACTGAAGAGCCAAAAAAAAAACTGGTATAGGCGTGCGTATGCAAATAACAGAGGCATGGAACCAATCAGAGTAACGCAATGCGGTCGGCAGCGCCTATATAAGACAGCAAGCGTCTGGCAAAGTTGCTAGATCGGTTACTGCTGCTACAATGGCAGGTTATCAAGATTTAAGTGAGTTTGAACGTGGTGTTATAGCATCTCCTAGGTAGCGATAAAATTTGGATTTTCGCGTACGACCATTTCACGAGTGTACCGTGAATATCGGGAATCCGGTAAAACATCAAATCTTCGACATCGCTGCGGCCGGAAAAAAGATCGTGAACGAACGGGACAAACGACGATTGACGAGAATCATTAAACGTGACAGACGAGCAACTCTTTATCAGATTGGCGCAGATTTCAGTGCCTCCTGCATACCTTCAGACATTAGTCGAATCCTTGCGTGCTCGCGGGGGCTCTACACGATATTAGGCAGGTGTGCCAGTTTATTTTGGCTCTTCAGTGTCTATCACAGTGTTTGGAGGGGGGGGGCGTCGCAGTATTTCCTTATGGCCAGACGTGACCTTGAGGAGCAATCAACGCGCAGTACGTTGTTCATTGGCTACGAGGAGCACGCTCGGTACAAGTACAGAGCTCGACAAAGTATTGAACGATTGCAGCACTTGAGCTAGTAAATTATTTCGGGTACAGGACGGGTTGATAAGCACGTAACTGTAACAAGAATATGTAACTGCAGTAAATAATGATAAGTTTTACTATACAGTATGGCATTTTTTTTTCGCAGCAAACTTTGTAAACTGTAATGGAAGTCTTTAACCCATTCACAGAATCGGAAAGTTCAATAAATAATGTTGAAATTTTCTGTTAGAGTCATACATTCTTAAACACTGCTTTTATATACTTACCTATATATATTAAATCACACTATTTCATCTTATTTTACTACATACACGAATTACATATTCCGATATAAAACAAAACACAATAATAATATTTTCGTAGAGAACAATTTTCGTAGTACAGAAATCACTATTTTAACAAAGAACTCCACCACACATTTGACACTTTCCTGAACAAATATCGAAAAGGAACGGTGGATGTACAGTTGAGTTGAGTAGGCAGATTTGGGCCATTGAGGGTGAAATGAGGCGAGAATGGAGCAGCGCCGGAATGCTTGGGCGGGGGAAGCGGGAAATCCCCGACAAAACCTGCCCACCAGAGGCATCGTCCTGGCACGATTCCCACTTGCGAAAATCCAGGAGTGGCCCGACTGGGGATAAACCCGGTTCACCTTGGTGGGAGGAGGGCAGTATAACCGCTCAGCCACCGCGGCCCCCTGCGGATATATAGGAGAAAACTTTACCATTAGCGATTTCTCAATAGGCGTATACACTGATATAGTTAATTTGATAAGCATTTCTTAAAGTGTATTGTAAAGTGTATTTATCTTACTGTTTGTCCTAGTTAACACGTGCATCAGCACCCTTACACAGATGTAACCTCCCTCCCTACCGGCCGGTCAGCGTTAACTCCCCGCCTTCTTCCTACGCCACTGGCGGCCATGATGACGTTGTCACCC
>NQII01001893.1:378306-417676 GCA_002778355.1 Clitarchus hookeri | reverse complement strand
TGTCAGCGATGCTTCTACTTACAATATGCGTTACGCGTCAAACATAATCACACGTAGAGATAATCGGTCAGCTCCAACATGCTGCTTGTTATCCAGCTGCTGCTGGAGTGTGCATGTAACTGGTGGTGTCTTGGGCCCTGTGCCAATCACATCTTTAGCTGTGCATTGAATTTGCTCTGTGTACAGAGGCTACTTTGGGGGCACTTTCTGTGTGTGAGGCTGTACATTCTTGACTGTGTTTCACGCGGGATGGGGTAGGGGAGGAAACTGCTCCCTGCTCGCAGTGTTTACTTCTTGCACACGCGCACGGACGTCATGCTAGGGTATCTGCCTTGCTACTTGCATGCCGTTGCAGTTATTCTTGTGGCGGCTTTCCAACAAGTTTAATAAGGTGTGGGCATTGTTCCCACAGGCCACCGTATGTCCGTCCTGGCCATAGTTCTTGGGGGCGGAAACTGGGATGGTACACACACTGCACAGATGTGCTCCCACACAACGAATGCACCCCAGCTTTTGGTTCCATCACGCTTTAATATGTCCCAATTTGACACACCGCTTGCACTGCAGGACATCCTCACTCAGGCCTGGATTTGTACTTCTTCACTGAAATCTGCATCCAGTGTAGCTTTTTAATGTCAAATATTTTTGTTTCTGCGGGCGACATTACCACACAGAAGGTTCCAGTTCCATGGCATGTTATACTACTGTCTAGAAATGTGTATTTAGCATTGACCTGCTATTTGTTGTGGACGTGAATGCCTGCCTTCTGCAGCTCTTCCATGATGATGTCTTAAGGTATGCATGTAATTGGCAATCTTCTGGGCCTCCAGCCATTTTATTGCCTTGTTGTAGCCATTCCTGCATTCAAATGTGATAATTACCCAAAAAGTGTAAGATGCAAATTAGTGCAGCCATTTCAATATATTTAATAACTAGTATAAGTGTAGATTTTGGAGTGCAGACTGCAGTGCATGGATTCATCTCATGGATATTTTAAAATTTCACAGTGTGAAGTATTATGTGGTAGTTCGACAGTTTATGAAGTTGTGAATCGTCAAATTAAGTGTGAACATGTCTGATGTTTAAAATATGAACTAAATTCGACCAAGTATGTAGTAGATCACTGTTTTAGCAGTAACTTAACCGACCGCGGGCAGCAAATACATTCCATCATGACGGTCCTTTGGGATACATGCTAGTTGGAAGTAATAAAGCTCACTCTCTGGGAAGCAGATTTATGTAATTTCAGTTCTCTAAAGCAATTTGTTGCCATATTTTACAATTTTCTTTCCTATTGGCATTTGTGATTTTTTTTTTTTTCACTTCAAGATTTTTGTGATCTTCATAACCCTCCCACTACTACTGCAAATCATAGCGTGTACTGTGAATATTACAATGTGCCAACAAAATGATACTGTCAATACATATGATTTGTTAGAAATATTCAAATTCTTTTGAAAAGCCTTTATTCCTTATGATTACTGGCATACCGAATTGTACCAAACACAACTAGCACCAGAAAACATTTAACATTAATCTGTGTGCCATTTTGCTTTCATTCTACTTCATTGCGACGGTGGTAAACATGTGTGGCNTTTTTTTTTTTTTTTTTTTTTGGGAGAGTCAAGTGGCACAGATTTGGTTACTATCAGTTTTCCGAGGCTAAATGTTTCTATATTCTGCAATGTGGTTATACGAAAGTGTGATACAATACAGAGTATTTTTAACTGTAGTATACATACTGTTAAATTATATTTTATTTTATCATTGTGTTATTGTAAATATATTTCTGCAATTTTCGCTACTACATTTTTCTACTATGCCGGCAACATTTTCATTATTGCATTACAAAGTCCTTCATCATACATAACAAAGCTGGGAAATACACATTCCCCACCATATTCACTTCAGATATGCTCCAGAAAGCCGGATGGCATAGATTTGCATACACATATTCAGTTATACAGCGCTAGAAGTGTTTGGTACAATTCTGGTAGGCAGTATGACAAAAAGTATTTTTAATGACATGAAGAACTGCAGCAGACATGAAGGAAGTCTCAGAGAGATATGAAAGTAATATATTCAGGTTTTGCAAAGGTTACAGTGTTGAAAAACCACCAGTACCTTATAATACATTGTGTGGATTCAGTTTATAAAAATATACCATTGTATTAGATGTTATGAAATGATGTTTTCAAGATGCTGCATGTTATTTTTTATCCTACATTGCCAAACTGATGTGAACAAAACCAAGGTGAAAGATGCAAATCAGTGGAGCCAATTTAATATGTTCTGACTTTAACTTTAGTAGAGACACAAATTTGGGAAGTGCCGATTATGGTACGTGCTTTCACTGTGTTATATTTAAAGTGTGAAGGGTGTCAGGGGTTGAAAATCGTTAAACCTGAACGTGAACNTCGTTAAACCTGAGCGTGAATGTATGAGATTTTTGACTTGCCAACCTATGTTTGGCCATATATCTTTTTCAGTGTTCAACATCACAGTGCTAACAGTAACTGAACTGATCATGGATAGCAATTATATTTCATCGCAAACGTCCTTCAGGACATGTACTGTAATGTTCAGAAGAATTTTTGGCCAGCCACATGGTCAGAAAGGTATTGCCTTTATTTGTGAATTTACAAACAGTGGTAATTACGGAGAATATGGGCTTTTTTTTACCTTGCTAGGTTCATTCGAAGAATTTAATCCAAGCTTTGACAAACTCCGCTTCACTCTATTTTCATGTTTCAACATTTTCTTCTCTTTCTTGTTTAGCCGAACACACGTGGATCTTATTACTGAAAAGTTATCAAACAGATCCATTATAAACTTGTTACGGTTATATTTTATTCTATATTAACCTAAATTTCTCTCTTATAAAAGCATGTATGACACGAAGATTACTAGTGTTGAGGACTATCGATGTTGAAAAACGAGTACTCGATCGTTAATAAATCATATAGAAATATTATTTAATAAGATAATCGAAACATTTTTAAATTATAAAAATTATCGTCAAAGCAAATTTAACTACTGAAAGATATTATTGGAAAGAAAACAGTTATACATTGAGTTCTGATGTTTGTTGTGTATTTAATGTAGTAAAAATATTCATTTTTACGATATACATGTTTCATTCTTTCTATTTTGAAATATTTGTCTAGGGTTTTTGAAATTATTATGAAGAAAAGTGTTACGCTGCTAGTACATGAAACATTTGTTATTAAATTATAGCTAATGTTTTTAAGTTTGCAATGGTGATTATTTATTTTTTACGTGTAACAGTCAAAATTTAACAACATATGTGCGAATGTATGGAATGCGTGATCATTCGGGTTGATACTTATAACCGAAACTAAACGAAATGTAATTTACTGAATAATGCCGTTGAGTTAGTGAGACTGGTCAATTATGTCTTGTTTTTCCGTTATTTTTTCACTATATCCAAAAAATTTAATGCTTTTTTTTTTAAGCGCAATGAAATGTTTCAATAACAGATCGTTTGTTTCGAACTATTTTGTTAAAACGGAAATGACGCGATGTGTAATAAGTTTAAAAAGACTATCAAATATTGTGGAAACACAAAAAAATCGCGCAGTAATTCAAAAGAATTAATTATATTGAATCAAGTAATAACAATAACTATTCTACTTCTGATGCACCACATCAAGATTCTGTTACGAAAACAACCAAGCAGCTAGTACAGACAACAATTGCAGTTTTAAAAAAAAGTGAAAATAAATAACCAACAAAGAGAAGATATTGATAAAGCACTATTAAAAATGGTATGTTTGGATTACCAACCACTTAGTATTTTTGAAGATAAAGGTTTCCTGCATTTTAATGAAGTCTTACAAAAGACCTTCTTTAACTCCGACAGCCCTGTTTATACTCCTCCTGGTCGTAAAACCTTAAAAACAAAGGTTCTGAAAGAGCAATATGATGATAAAGTAAATACTTTAAAGGACATTTTCCTTGACTCAAAAGATGTATCAATTACCACAGATATCTGGTAATCCGATGGCAAAACAGCATATTTAACAGTTACCAGACACATTGTTTTCAAGGGTGAACTGATGGGACATATCTTAGGTACCAAAGAAGCACCAGAGTTTCACACTTCAAAAAATATATATGCAAAAATCAAAGAAATATTAAAAGAATTTCAAATCTTCGACAAAATTGTGACTGTCAGATAATGCTTCAAATATGGTAAACCCATCAAAACAATTTTGATAAATGTCACCAAATATGTGTTGCCCATACATTGAACCTTTGTGTGAAAGAGGCTTGGAATTCTAATCCATCACTTCAAGAATTAATTTTAAAACGCAGAAAAATTGTCGGACACTTCAAGCACAGTCACTCTGCTTGTGAAACTTTGAAAAGAAGGCAAGAACAACTGAACTTACCCAGTTGAAAAAAAAGTAAGACGTGGACATGCTTTGGAACCGATTGCAAAATGTTTGAAACATTAATGAAATTGAAAGAGCCATTGTCATTACTATATAAAGCTTGCTGAATGCTTCAGGGCTTCTAAAAGGCAATAAATGGAATAAAATTTCAGACTGTCTCTGCATTTTGAATTCAGTATTTGAAGTAAAAGGACAGCTTTCTGGAGAAAAATACCCATAATTTTCTATCGTAGTTCCTCTAAATCTGGGATTGCAAATCAATATAAATATATTAACTACAACAACTGAAACAGAACTGTGACTTAAAACAAAACTCCTTGACACAATTCAACGTCATGCAGATACCTTAGATGCGTATAAGCATGTTGGTAGTGCCTGTATCATGGACCAATGATTTAAAAGAGTTGCCTTTGGCTCCGATTCTAATGCGAACAATATACAAAAACAAATTTTAGATTAAATTGGTGCTCAACTCAGACATCATAGTATAAATATGTCTTCCATTGCCACAGAAACGAATGGTCAAGTCGCTTGCACTACTTGTAATTACGTGTCCACGAGTTCCTTGTGCTCACTCAGACACCCGCAGTCACAACTACACCAGATATACCTGGCCACACCAATTACATAAGGGGCCAAAAGTGCGCAGTGCAGGTCGACAAAAACGGAACTTGAACCTCCTTGCCGACAAGGATTACATAACTCAAGATACCACCCTACTCATTAATTTCAAAATGTTACTCTTTTAATAAATAGGTAGACGATCCGAAATGGTGATTACCACAAAGCCACAACAGTTGGACGTACTGGCAAATATAACACTCAGCATAGCAAAAAACGTAATGATCGTATTAAGTGATTATGTCATATCTGAAAGCCGCCATTTTGGATAACCATACTCTCTCAGCGCGAGGGAGGTACAAGCCCTTGCAAGGGCTCTTGCCCTCCCACGCGTTTGTCATTTCCAATTGGAATCCAGGTTGGGGACAGCTAGCCTGTCCCACCTGGCCGTTAGTCAGACTGTGATGCTGCGGACTTGCCAGCAGTTATTATTTTTTTGAAGGTTCCCTGGGTAGCGCCAAGGAACCTGTTTCCATTACTATTTCTTCTCCTTCCTTGCCTGTGGGGGAAAGAAGAGGAAAGGTTCCTATTCCTCGCGGAATTTTGAAATTCAGGTCTTGCAATAACCGACGCGAAGACTGATGTGCTTCGTTGCGGTTTTTTGGTTAAGGTTTGTAAGTGGATTCTAAGCCGAAATATTCAGTCATGTCTGGAAGGTAGATTGGAGGTAAGCTCTTATTCTACTTAATTTAGTAAGTGTGTATTTTTGTTGTGTGTGATTCTCAGTTATTGCAATAATTAAATAAGATTTGTACGCTTATTTGTTTGTGTGTGTTAACTCCGACGAGCGAAGAAGGTTTTGTTGAATATTTCGTTGGAGAAGGTTATAAACCGCGTATAATAAGCTGAGGGCGTGTTATTTTTGAGTTAAAAAGGTTATTTGAGATCATTTGTTAAGTTGAGCAACAAGAAAATACTTCGTTATTTTGTTTAAAGGTTGAAATTTAGGTATAAATGAGAACTTAGAGAGTTGCGGGTCAGCTGCTCAGTGATTGGCCGAGAGGTCCTACCAATGGCGGGGCCTTGTCCGCTGCTCACAAGATGGCTGTGCTGCCTAGTTGTAACTTAGAGCCACCTGGTATAATATTATTTTATCGGAAAAATTAAAAGTCTTTATTTAATGGAGCGAGGTGGGTCAACCGAACACTTGTGGTGCTTGTGAGGTGCGACAAAACTTTGTTTTAAATTTCTGTTTTTAATTTAGCTTAACTGGCGAATTTTGTAAAACCCAATAATTTTGAAAAAAATTTCTTACGAATTGTCAGGAATTATGGAGGTCTTAAAGGGGTTTTACTTTATGTTTGAACGATATTATCATTATACTTCAGAAGTTATGTTAGTTTAAATATTCAATTCTGTATCTAGATAGAGTCGGTTTTATTCACGTATTCCTCGCTCGTCATAGTGTGTGTGGATATCCAATACAGTAGAATCCCGATAATTCGTATTGTCAAGGGACTGAATGTTAAATATGAGTAGCTAGAAATGAGGAATTCGATGCCAGCATCTTGACAGGGAGCCGGGAGCCAGAAGCTTGGTAAGAAAATGGCAAACCTCATGCTTTTGCATTCCGCTTCTATGGTGGCCATATTAACAGCCAGTGCCAACATTTGCCAAAATTTCAAAAATTCCCAAAATTTTGGCAATTTTTTTAAAAATCAATTTTCAAAAAAATTTTATTTTACAAAATTAACTTTTAAAAATCAATTTTATCAAAATTAATGTTTTTAAAAGATTGATTAAATATATCAAAAGTGTGATTAAATATTTCAAAAGGCCCGGCGAACTCACTTGCATGTTTTTTTCCCACTCTATATATTTGTATATATAAACACAAAGTTTTTTATTTGTAATTTATCTAGAGTTTTGCATGCGTGTACTGGCCGTGCTGTTTTGTGTTTAACGTCACTTGCATGTTTGTTCCCCCCATTCTATCCAGTGTTTGTCATTTATACACACATATACACACACACGTTTTTGCGAACTAACCTGGAAACGGGGTGGGGTTTGTTTCATAGGATATCTCCCCAGCATCGTGCACCACCACCACCACAACATTTTGATTAATAGTTCAAGAGATGGAAGCCACTGGTTAATCATCATCATCACTAGCATTGAGTCCATCCTCTGCTGCTGTGTTGACTACTCCCCCTCCTAATATATGTAGGCCCTCACTACATTGTGGTTTCTGTGACCGGGTGTTTACGGTTCACCGGAATGGATTGCGCAACGAGCGCAATTGAGCTCTCGATCAATTCCGGCAGCTGGCCAAATATTTGTGCGAACGGTGTGGACACTCCTTCGCACGTGCCGAACATCTTGTAGGACATGGAACTATGTGTACAGGAGTGGTCAGACAGGCTGCCTTGTCCAACTGCACGTTCTGCAATGAGGGCTTCGGCCATGCTTGCAATGCTCATCGCCATGAACGCGCATGTTTGGCGAATCCCACATTTCAACCATTACAATGTGGGACCTGCGGCCAGCAGTTTACCAGAGCCTATCGACTTTGTACGCATTGCCCAAAGTGCTCTGGTGCTGCTAACCCCACCTCCCAGCCGGCGAAGCGTGCGCGAGTGGAAAGTCCGCAGTCCAGGCCTTCCCATGCAATTTCGGCTCTTGCGAGCGAGGGTAGCTCTCGTCGAGGCTTCACTGCCACTGGGGCTGGCGAGGGCAACTCGCAAGGGGTTCGTGGAGCTGGAAAGCGCGTTCAACGGCGTTATGAGAACATACATCGCGGAGAATACCTCGAGGGTGGCCGTAGACATTTGCGGCTACCTCGAGAGTATGAAATCAAATATCATTGGCCAACTCGAGCAGGAAGTCGAGAACCAGGGGGGGGCGGTCAAATTTAATTTATTTCTCGAGTGCGTTTATGGAAAACCGGAGCCACACCACAACGAAGTAGATCGTCGTGCATTTAAGACAAAGAACGTGCCTGTATTTAATGTGGCCGACATAGAGGAAATGGTGTCGGCCGCCATTGCCAAGATCTGTTACAAGGAGACGGACTATATGGGGAAGGGCAGCAGCTGGACCCTCACTGCCGTGAAACGGGTCCAGTTACGCATAAATAAGCTCGATCCACTAAGAGTCTCGTCGTACATCCCCTTGCCAGCAGGTTTCGCGGAGAAAGGGACGATTATCAACCTGCAAAACGCTGACCTGCAGTGCTTTAAATGGGCGATTCTGGCATGCTTTATGGAGGGGGACATCTGCAGCGCGTCAACCACCAATACACCAAGCTGGAAACGTGCTTCGATTTTTCCACCGTAGATTTCCCCATCCCTCTACGTCAAATAGCTGGGTTTAAGAGAACTAACGCGGGGGTCAGAGTTAATATTTACCCACTTAACGAGAATAAGAAAGTAGTGCCGATATGGGTGACAGGTTAAGAACTAGCCCAGCACTTTGATTTGCTGCTCCTCACCACTGCAGAAAACCAGAACTTGCACTATTGTTATGTAAAGAATTACTCGCGCCTGGTTCACTCCCAGGTGACGTCATGCAATGGCAGTGTAGATATCTGTAAGCACTGCTTCAAAGTGTATGATAATCGAGCAGATGTGAACGTGGTGACGGGTGCCAAAATTCTGGGCGAGCACAGGCGGTATTGTAATGACCACAGTGCTGTTCGCGCAGACATGCCGCAGCCTGCCACAGATGGCAAGCCGACTGTGCTCAAGTTCCAGAATTACCAAAACGGCGATAAGGTACCTATCATAGTATATGCAGACTTCGAGGCGATACTGGCGCCTGTGCAGACGTGTCAGCCGAACCTGGACGCGTCCTACACATAAAGGTACCAAAAAAACGAGCCCTATTCTTATGGCATATACGTAAAAGTAGACAATGCAATTATTCCGGCCTCCAAGACGACCAGCCTACCCCCGGGTGTAACCATTTACAAGGGCGGCGGTCCATCGAAACGCTTCATGGAAGAGGTGGTTAGGATAGGTCTCCTGGTGAAAGACATATATAGTCAGTCTGAACCTACGCGAGCACTAACACATGGGAAACAGGCAGACTATGCTCTAGCTACTACCTGCTGCCACTTTTCTGGCGTGTTCACCTACAACAACCGAAAGGTGCATGACCATGATCATTTAACCGGCAGTTTTATCGGGACGTCTTGTAATAACTGCAACAAGCTTCGTCGCCACCCCCAGAGACTGCCGATACTCTTCCATAACTTGACATATGGTGCCAATTTCATTACTAAGCAGCTTCGCTACGATTCCCAGGACATATTGATTATTCCACATACCGATGAAAAACTCATCACCTTCAGTAAGGGTTTGGGCGACAAGTTCACTATACAGTTCATTGATATGTATAGATTCATGTCTACCAGCCTGGCAAATCTCGCGCAGATTCTGCTGTCTGGCGAATTCCACATAACATCTCGCTTCTTCACGGTAGAGCGTGAGCTAGAGCTGGTAACTTGGAAAGGCGTCTTCCCCTACGATTATGTTAGCTCGTGGGACGTCAGTGCGGAAGACTACCAGCACGCACAAACCGTCTGGGACGTGTTCAGCTGCCGCACCCTCCGAGACTATTCGGAGCTCGGAGCTCTACTTGAAGACAGACGTGTTGATTCTGTGCGATGTCTTCGTGAATTTCCGGGGGCTCTGTCTACTCACGTACAGTCTCGACTGTGTGTGCTGCGTTAGCACGCCAGGATTCTCGTTTGATGCAATGTTGCACAAGACACAGGTGGAATTATGTTTGCTCTGCGACTTTGATATGCACCTGTTTATTGAGGCAGGTATCTAGGGAGGGGTGGCTCAAAGTGTTAAGTGGCATGCAGTTGCCAATAATAGGCATATGCCAGAGATATATGATGCCGACAAGCCATTCACCTACCTGCAGTATGTAGATGCCAATAATTTATACGTTTGGGCGATGTCTCTGCTGCTTCCATATGCCGGTTTCAAATGGACCGCAACGAACATCGATGTGGTGAGCATGCCGGACGGATATGTCGGCTACATACTGGAGGTAGATGTAGAAAACCCTCCCGCTCTTCACAGCGAGCACTTGGATCTTCCATTCTTGCCAGCGAACGAGCATCCCCCTNTTCCATTCTTGCCAGTGAATGAGCGTCCTCCTGGGTCCAAACACGCTAAACTCATGACGACCCTGGAGAGCAAGCTTCATTATATCGTACATTACTGTACTCTGAAGCAAGCATTGGATCATGGGTTGCGGCTGAAGTCTGTTCACCGTGTCCTTCAATTCCAGCAGAAGGTGTGGCTAAAGCCGTATATAGACATGAATACGACGAAACGTCAGTCAGCCACGAACACCTTCGAGAAGCTCTTTTTTAAATTAATGAATAACGCAATGTACTGCAAACTTATGGAAAATAAGCGCAAACGAGAGTGTATGGAACTCGTGTGTAGAGAAGTTTGGACGACGAAATTAATTGCTAAACCTTCATTCAAATGCAGAACGATATACGGTGAATCGTTGTCTCTAGTCAAATTATGCCTAGAGAGAGTAAAGTTTGACAAGTCCATATACGCTGGGTTTGCCATACTCGACCTGTCAGACACTCATGTATCGCTTTTACTACGACGTCATGTGAGCACAGTATGGGAGCAGTGTCGGTCTCTCCTATATGGACACCGATTCCTATATAATGGAGCTCGACTGTGCTGACTTTTACAGCGACCTCGCTTCTGACCCGGTGCTGTTGTTCGAGTTTGACACTAGCGGCTATCCTCCCACTCATCCCTGCTATTCTTCAGTCAATGCCAAGGTGATTGGGAAGGTTAAGGATGAGTGCGCGGGTAATGCTATAGTTGAGTTTGTTGGGTTGCGGGCGAAGATGTATGAATACCATTGCCAGATTACAGTCGTGAAATGCACGAAGGGGATACAGAGGTTCATAGTTGAAAACACGTCAACGTTTGACGATTATCGGCGCATCCTTTTGGCCCAGCGCAGCATGAGAGTACAGGTCTGTAGTATTAGCCACGAAGTGTACACCGAGCGCGTGAAGAAACTAGCGCTTTCGTGGATGGACGACAAGCGAAAAGTCCTGGATGATGCCATTCATACCGTCCCCTATAGTTATCAGCCCTAAAAAGAAAAAACAGCTCTGGGTCAGGTCTACATAGTTATGTATGTCGTCTTGGAGAAAGTGTTATTTCTCCCAGCGTGTACTGGAGGACTTACAGGCGTCTTCATGTTCTGCTTGTCAGGTATATTGCTGAGGGGTTTTTTGGTATCCATATTTCTCGATAAGCATGCTGTAGTGCGTGGAAGAGTGTTGCATGTTGCCAGGTGTGCTGCCTGATAGTCTTCTATAGCTCGTTCAAGAGGTACGTTCCTAACATTGTCAGGTAGATTATCAGTGTGTTTCCTTCCTGCAGTATACTGGAGCCGGTGCAAGACAGAATGGCTTGGTAGGGATACTATTTTATTAGCCTACACGCAGTCCGATTCAGTGTACTATAGCCCCTGCAAGGGTTGCAGTCTTCTCCTTGCCAGGTATACTGGGTGGTAACACGCTGGAGTGTGATGCAGTAGGCCACTTCGCTCTTGGGCGTGGACGCGAGCGCACATGCATCTAAGTATGCTGCTGCTGCTGCTGCTCCAGGGAGTGAGGGGGAGTGTGTGTGATGATAAGACTTATATATATATAAATTTTTTTTCTCTCTCGACGGGGCGGAGGCCTTGGCAGAGGCTGGAGTTGGGAGGGGGTTATTATTTAAACACTGCAAGGCTCTAAAACATTTTTTTTCATGGCTAGCATCTCTCTTGGGAGCCGCTGCGCTCTATCCACTGATGTATATATATATATCATTTTTTTGTCTCTCTCGACAAGGCGGGGGGCCGGAGCCATGGGCAGGGATGGGAGTGGGGTTATTATTTAAAAACGTGCAAAGCTCTACCACTTTTTTTTTTCATGGGTGGCGTCTCTCTTTGGAGCTGCTGCACTCTATCCACTGCATCACTGCGGCCCCCCCACTCGTGGTGATGGGCGCATTGCTGTAAGGAGCCCCCCTCCTCTGGGGGTATATATGTGTCATGGCAGGCGTCTCTCTTGGGACACATTTGCCCCCTCCCCTGTGAATGCGGGAGCGCAAAGTTCTGCACTCTATCCACTACACTACCATGGCCCCCATGGGGGCCCCCATGATAGAGCCTGACATTTAACTTGCCAGTTAAGGTGTCTCTCTTGGGGCACCTCTGCCCACCCCTGTGAATGCAGGAGCGCGAAGTTTTAACATACACTCTATCCACTATGCTACTGCGGTCCCCATTGAAATGGAATGCTAGAGTGTGACATTTAACTTGCCATCTAAGGATTCTCTCTTGGGACATGCCTGCCCCCTCCCTTAAGAATACAAGAGTTTGAATTTGCGCTCTTCCCATTGCGTAACTGTGGTGCCCTTGCTATGGAATGCAAGAGTGTGAAGTCCCGTAGCCCGAGTCTATGTCGTGGCAGGCATCTCTGTTGGGAGCTGCTGTCTGTGTGTGAATGCAAGAGCATGGAGTTGCGCTCTATTCATTGTGGCACCAGGGCACCACTCCCCTTGAATGTCAGAGCATGACATAACGACTAGGGTGGCATATTTGGGAGCCACAACCAACATGGCCGACTCCTTGGCGTTGGCTAAGGGAGCCCCCAATGAACAAACATAGCCACCAGGGAATGAGCGAGAAAAAATAATTTTTTGGAACCTTTGAAATGCTAAGAAATTTTTTTTAACTTTTGAAATATTTAATTACACTTTTGATATATTAAATCAATCTTTTAAAAACATTAATTTTGATAAAATTAATTTTTGAAAATTAATTTTGTAAAAAAAATATTTTTTTGAAAATTAATTTTTAAAAAAATACTTTGCCAAAATTTTGGAATTTTGGCAAATTTTGGCACTGGCTGCCAGTATGGCCGCCGTCGAAGCGGAATGCAAACACATGATGTTTGTCATTTCCTTACCAATCTTCTGGCTCCCGGCTCCCTGTCAAGACGC
The DNA here is from genome assembly GCA_002778355.1 of Clitarchus hookeri. NCBI lineage: Eukaryota > Metazoa > Arthropoda > Insecta > Phasmatodea > Phasmatidae > Clitarchus > Clitarchus hookeri. The sequence continues at coordinate 404,646 of NQII01001893.1, read as the reverse complement.
TGGCATCGAATTCCCCATTTCTAGCTACTAATATGAATTATCGAGATATTAAAAATAGCGGGATTACCAATAATCGGGAGCAAAAAAATAAAAAATACACAATAACGAGATTAATGCAAATTTGTATTAATATATAATGATAAACGTATGGCTACATATTATTTAACATATGTATATATAAATCAGTAATTACATCAATAACAAACATTTTAAAATTTGCGTTTAAATAATCTGTAATTTTCTTTCGGTGGAAGCCTTGCAGACGGGTATTGTCGATGGCTTTGTCAAGCATGTTAGAAGCAGAAAATACTTCATCGCCAACGTCTGATTTCGCTAAGAAATGGCGCACGTTGTTGATGTATTGTTTAGCCACTTTAGGTGTAATTGTCGGCACATCATATATCTTCGTCATCACCTTCACCATCAATGTCCTGAGATGGAGCCACAATTTCGTCATTAGTTAGAATCCCCGCTACCGCTAGGCCATCGTCAAAATGGACGAAATCTTCAAGCGTTATAGAATTTTCTTCATTTTGAGCAAGACGATTCTAATTCACAGGGCATTCTAAGTCTTGTTCAGTAACTGCTGATGAAAGTTCCACCTTCGCGAATCCACAAGCATGAAATAGTTTTTTATTGTGCTTTCGCTAACACTTTGCCATGCCTTGTGAGCAATGTTCATGGCTGAAAATAAGGTGATTTTATTATCCTTCCCATCCTCGATGCTATCAAGGAGTTACATCACTACTTCCTTGCGGTAAAATGTTTTTAACGTTTTAATTATACCCTGGTCTAGAGGCTGCAGCTTAGAAGTGGTGTTGGCAGGTAAAAATACAACATTAACATGACTGAGCGGCGGGGTATTGTAGTGAGCCGTACAATTATCCATGAAAAGTAGAATTTTTCGCTGCCTTTTCTCCATATCAGCATTCACTGATCGTATCCATTCCTGGAATAATTCGCCCGTCATCCATGCTTTTTTGTTTGCACGATAGGTCATCGGAAAAGTTTTTATGTTTATAAAACATCTTGGTTTGGCTGATTTGCCTATTATGAGCGGTCTCAATTTTACAGATGCATCCATGTTGGCGGTCAACAATATGGTTACACGTCCTTTAATACTTTTTCCGCCATTACACTTTTCTTCCTTAAAACACATTGATCGGCCGGGGAGACACTTATAAAATAACACCGTCTCATTGACATTAAAAATGTTGTTGGGCTCATAAGAATCGATTGTTTCTCCCAATTCGAATTTCCACCCAGAACAAACGTCGGCCGATACACTCACACTTTCCCGACTAAGCTTCTTAAATTTTATGCTGTGTCTTTTTTTAACCAGCAAACCAACCATCACTAGCATGAAAGTCTTTAATTCCCATTTTTTTCTGCGAAAATTTTAGCTTTTTCTCTAAAATGTTTCCTCCAACTGGTACATTCGAATTCCGTGCAAGCGCATACAGCTTTTTTAAATTCTCTTCTAGGTGTGGGTACTCACCAGTCTTAAAGCGCTTTACTTTGCTGACCGATGTTTGGGAGGCAATTTTGTCCTTGTTCTTCAGAATTGATGTTATTGTGAAAGGACGAACATTATAACGTTTGGACACGTCAATTTGTTTATCACCACCGGACATGGTGTTAATGATTAATTTTTTTCTCTAATGAAAAGACACTTATAAGCTCTTTTCGGAGGTATGGCTAAGACCGAACTGACTAACTTTTCACTCGCTCTGCTCCTTCCTTCCCTCTCATAACCGTAGACCGGAGAGCCAGGCGCCTCTTAGTTCTGAGAATCACAGACACATCCCCCCACAGTCTACTCGGCGTCATTACCTGCCCTTCAAACACACTTATTTTTAACTCGCTCTGCTCCTTCCTACCGTCTCATAACCCTTGGCCGGACACCAAGGCGCCTCTTAGTTCTGGGAATCACAGCCTACTCGGCGTCATTACCTGCCCTTCAAATCCTCCTACGTCCCTCAGTGCCCTTCCGGTCTTTTTTACCCTGCCTGAATTGCATAAATCTAGAGCTGGTGTACAGTCTGGGGTTAAAAACATTACGAGTTAACAAGATTTTTAAGTTGAAATAAGAATTATAAGACGTTTTAATTGAGCTCGAGCACCAAAATAATTACGAATTATTGAGGAGACCAGAATACATTGTTTTTTTTTACGAATCAAAGGGATTTTCTCAAGGGACCGGCAAATTTGCACGAAATAGTGGGATATACGAATAATCGAGATATCACTGTATTTGTAACAACACAAAACATTAAAAGTACAAAAAAAGACTGTCAGTATCCATTACAGTCAATAACCGACATGAAGGTAAAAGTTTTCAGCAGTGCTCAGCTTCAAATTTAACTCAAACAAAATTTTTGGAAAAAAAAAAAAAAAAAGTGAAAATTATGTTTAGATGCAATCGGCCATTTTTTTACATCAAACAAAAAAGCGTCATCTAGCGCCGCCCTTGTTGGGCAAAAACGAAATAGAAAATTACAAACTTCAAGCCTCAAATGCGTACGACCAATAGCAGAGCTAAATCCATTCCGGGAATCTAAATGTCCGTGATGGGAATTAACAAACGCGAGTCGTCTCGTGCAAGACATTTGAAAAAATAATAATGAACTAATCGAAAATGCATGGAGCAGTACGTCTGATGGCAAACGAGTGTCATTGCGCAGTGAATGCAACATACCGCGAATGGTACAAAGTTACTCGATCACTTAAATCAATATGGTACCATTTTGATTTTTTTAAAAATAGAGGACACTACCTTAACAATATAATTGAATTGCAACCATATTTGGAACTTCTACTACAATACATAAAAGGGGACCCCCTTTAAATCTTAGGAAAATATGAAAACATCATTTTCATTACTGTAAAAACTACACCTGAAATATTCCACTATTCCAGCAACGCCAGTGCCTGCCGAAAATATGTTTTCTCAATGTGGTCAAGCTTTTAAGAAGAAACCGTATTGATGAAAAAAAAATAGAAAGTAATATAATTCGTATATGTTTTTTGGTCAATGTGTAAAAATTAGTAGGCCCAATATCTTTTGTGCGTAAGACAGTATACTATTTTGAATGTTTGTCAATTGTTAAATATATTTTAATGTTGTTTGTGTTTCAAGTGAAATTTTAAAACAAAAGTGGTGTGAAATTAATGTTTTTTTTATTAATGTACAAAATTTAATGCTTTTACTCTGTTATTGAGTAAAACATGTGATTCATGTTTGTCAAAAGTTTCAACTTGCACAGTTAACATTTTATTAAATTTGTCCTTTTAATTATCTATCTAGCTGCCCACAGTTATTTAAATAATAAAATATAAATTATGGAATAATCTGTTATTAATCGAATAAGGTTAATATTAAATTTCAATAAAACGATGGTACCAAATAATAGGTTTGCCCCATCAATAATGGAAATTAGGAATGTGGGGTTATAATTAGAGTTGTTAATTAATAAATTATATTAAATATATTACAGGACTTTAAAATTATTGACTATCAATTATTTATTTTCGATTATTTATATTATTTAATAATTGATCATATAATTGATAAACTTTACAATAAGCAGCTAGGTATTTTTTAAAAGGACCATCACATAACACATATCTATAACATAATATGATAATTCGCAGTCTTTCAATAAGGTTTGAATTTATTTTGTGAAATACTGTAGCATGACTACAAGGAGTTGTTCCAAATGCTGAGAGTCTAATTACAAACAAAAGAGTTGAGCATTATGTTCCACTGGTACATACCTACTCGCTTTGTTATTACTTATTAAAATAATTTTAAAAAAAATGTTTAGGCATTAGAAAAATGAACATACAAGAATCACTAAGACCAGACAGTCAACTCAAATTACACGTTTACTGATTCATCTCAAGTTATGAATTTGCTCGGGAAATTATGGGCTAGTAGTTATTAAAAAAAAGCAGTTTGAACTTTTGAGAGTATAGGCATTTGCGAAGTGGGTTCGTTTTACGTTCCCAAAATAAGTATGCTATTTTAATTGCAGTTTGTTTGTAACCGTAATTCCAAACGCAACGAATTTCAAGGCAGGATGTCTTGCAAGAGTGCCTCCAAATCTGGTATTTATGGTATTGTTTATTTTTTATTAATGTTGTAAATATCTTAGACACCACACATATAATCCATTCACTGTTACTTCACACTTTCCTGAATTCCTGCAAAAATTCTTTTTCCAGGTAACTCCTCAGTTTTATGAAACCAAAGCATACACAATGCTAGAAAATTACACTAAAGAATAAAACATCGAACCCGTGCGCACTGTTAGGGGCAATAATATTTAGCTTGAGAACTATTTCTTACTAGGTGCTACAATAACATCTGTTTTCTCACTGTTTTTCTAAATATTCATTATAAATGGATATTATAATTAATAAATAAAATATTGGTAAAACATTAATCTAATTAAAAATTAAATGCTTTTATGTGAAACAGAGGTATACAATGCTAATGATACATTTCGTATTTAATAAATAACTAATCTAAATATACATGGAATTATTTTTCAACAGTTTGATTAAAATATGTGAAGAAACTACGAATAGACTGTTAAAGGATGTTCATGGTAAAGTGAGAACGTTTGAGGCCCTTATTACTTTTTCCTTTCAGCCATTTTTATCCTCTAACGCCCAGAGCTCGATGGGGCACGTATGGACCCCTTGAGACACTCCACGGTGACTGAATCTGGTGAACTAGCCAGACGCGGACTATGGCTTCAAGTGGCTCTACCTGCACTACTTTCTGTTGAAATAAATCCTGCACAACTTAATAGACATGAACACTTGCATAAAACATGAATAAGTAATTACACAATATTACATTGTGCATGAGGGCGAAACAACTGTGGTGAAAAATACGTGAATTTTCAAATAAACATAATTAAAGCACTGAAGCGCTTATAATGGCGTCATTGAGCGTCCAAATGTCTGGTGTGTTTCTTTCTGTTTCAATTATAGGCTTTGAAATTGCCCTACAAATTATATATACACTGGGACTGCCACTATGCACCTTATCCCGCCTGCACGGGATGGTAGGGGTGGTTATGCAGTTGTGCTGCACTGTTCTGCACTTTCACACACATGCACTGCACTGGTATCTGCTCTCGCGTTGCGCGGAATCTACACTAGTGCGGTTGATATGGTGAACAAGAGTCGTGGCAAACTGTCTGGAGGGCTGGATGCCGTTCTGCATCAAGTTCACCACAAGATAATTTGCTTCTCGGGAAAAGAAAACACGAAAACGAATCCATAGTAAATGAAGAATGGGTGAACGCCGAATATCCTGCTTATGTGGTCAAGAGTTTAACTTATAACATCTTAAAATTAATTTTTTGATATAATTGTTTTTTCAGGATGGCTAACTGAAAAGCTAATTATCAATTCAATTGTATCGCTAATATTAATTATATACATATATATAAAATGTAAACAAATGAAAAACATTTATTTTCACAACCTAAAATGATTAAACTTACTATAGTTTACCCTGCTAGATTAGGGATATAAAACAATTTATAATTTTGAAAAATTTTCATATCAAAGGATTATTCAAATAAAAACTATTATTTTAATGTGTTAGATGCAACTAATTGATATTAATAATGAAATATTACGATCAAATCAATCGTACAGTTCGTTACTTTCGTTAAGTTATTACCAAATACTGTTACATTTTGACACAATTATTTTTCTAACCTACCATATTGCTATGTATTAAGTGTACGTACGAGGTAGGGATGGGTGTTAAATGTGTCTCAGAATACAATACAATACAGGAGCTTGAGCTACAGAAACAATAGCAGTTTGGTTAATAACACTTTCATGCAAAGCTAAAGTCTTACAATGTATAATATCACACACATCAATTTGGTTAATGTAATTAATTGCAACACCAGGATTGTTATTTGAAAGACGATAGAAACACATCTCCGAAAGTTCACTACCAGGATTAGCAGTCATACCTTGAATACCATATCTATGTAATAAAGAAAGCGAATCATAACTTTATTGGGCTTGAGTAACTTTCTTGACAAACACATTATCATATTTAGCAACGTCAGTACTGAAACCTCCAATGTTACGGAAAACCGGCCTTGAATGATATTTCCTCTTGTAATAATGTGCATTAAGGATACTGGATGTGAACCACTCATTCAACTCACAAGCACATCTGAACACACCCGCGTCTAACGAGGCAGTAGAAACTCTGCTGCGGGAACACTCGGTAACTTTAGGTGAGCATGCAAAGTGCGAGACTAGCTAGTTATACCAGGTCTCGGAGCAAAACACCCTTAAACCCTCATGCCCATGAAAATTGCAATGCATCACTAACACAAGAATTATAGAGTTACTGAACCACACTGAATATACAAACACAACATGTTGAATATCGACAGATGTATATTGATATGAACATACTTGTGAATACGTGGTTACAAGCGTTGTCGTAGCCCGGAATAAAGACTTGCCAAAATAAAGAAACATTGAAAAATGAAAATAATTCCTGAAGCAGACATTAACTTTAACGTTTTGAATAAAACAAAGAAGATGTACACGACTGCGTGTTCGGTGCGTTCGCCAGTTTTGTACAGATAACAACTGCAGACCAGAAATTTTAAATGAAAACTGTCACCTGCCAAAACTAGTTGCTGCGAGGGAGTGGATGTGTGTGTGTGTGTGTGTGTGAGAGAGAGAGAGAGAGAGAGAGAGAGAGAGAGAGAGAGAGAGAGAATGGACAACAAGAGACTGAAACAAAAAGGTTCCAGAAAAATATTAACGTTGCAGAATTACCAAGCCATTTGAGATGCAAAAGCGCTGGTCTCCCGCGTCATGCGTCCAGCCCCTCGTACTGTCCAAGATGAATTGGCAGAGGCAAAAGGACCATCGTCCCTGGTCGCCTTGACCGGAAATGAGTACTGCAGCGGAACTTAATGCTAAAAGCACAAAACTAAATAATCCTTAACTTACACAAATAACAGAGCCAGGAAGATAAGTAAATAATACAAAGCACTAAGAACAATAATAAATTTTTTAAAAATTACCAACATGCTATTTGTATGGGCAGAGAAAATAGCATTAAAATATAAAAAAGTAATTTAATAACATTTTAAGGTACAGGCTCGACTGTAATTCCCTGTAACAATTACACAACACAGCACTGTCCTCATATCAAAGTTTCAATGCAAATTAAAGTGTAGAGAAACACATACGATATTCAGCCAGATGGCTTTGCAGTTGGTAGCTTGGTACTCCTCATCATCACACAGTTTTGTTGGCCTGCCCTCAATTGCTAACACACCCACTCGTGAAATGTGTCAAGAAACATGCTTAAGACCACTATTAAAACATCTGCTCAGTAGCATCCAGCTGTAAAATAAAACAGACACACTTTCATGCTGGACTGTCGCAGAACGCATCACCCTGGACATACTAACCAGCCACAATGTAAACAAAAATACCGTAACTGCATCAGGAACACTGCCGATAGATGAACACAGCTTTTAATATTGGAGAAAACCATGCACTCATTGCACAAGATGTTGCCTTCATGTAGGTTTATATCTGCTGTCTTACGCTCCTCGCCGAGGGTCGCTGTGCTATCGGACCACACTGAGTGACCAGCGACATATGGGCACGTGTGTCCTTCCATTTGACGTCCGCATGTCAGGTTAGGGCACTAATGACCAGAGGAGGAACGATGACTTATTTATTGCAATATTAATAATTTTGTGTTTCCTAGAAAGCAATACAGAACCAACCACCATAATTATGTACTTTAGACTTGGAATTATTAAAAACATCTTCTATATTACATGGTTTTCTTATTTATCTGTCATTGCTATTGATCCTAGAAAAACACTGGTTTGTTTGCATACATATAATACCATTGTTGTCACTGTTGTTTATTAAAGTCAAGTTTTCTGTAATACATTAATATGGCAATTCGATTCCTTTTGATTAACTACACGCAACTACAGTAAAAATGTAGGCCAATAGGCAAGAGGTACAGCCCTGGGGCTAGGTACTCCATAACAAACTGCAGTGGGCTCTATGAGCACAGAAAAAAAAATTAAAAATGCCAACAGACTCTATGCTATACACTAAAGATGAGGTAGACCGAGCTCCCTGACTGCGCACAACCCATCATTGTGTCCCAACTTTAAACAGCTTATCTGCTATTATTACTAGCAAAAACGGTTGGGATTGGAATTGAGGTTAAAACACTGTTTAACCAAAAATTGCTATTAGATGTTGGTATACTTTACCTAACCAATTTGGAAGGCTGTGAGATTAAATTTAAATTGGTGAAGGTTTTTTTATTCATATAAAAGTGATTGTCTTCTGAAAATTAAGATATAAATTAACTTATTCATGAACTGACGACCTTATGACTTTGACAGTTGTGTTCCTTTGGGGTAGGTAAATGTTGGGTACATGCATAGAAGACGAATCATAGACTAGAGATGAGGTACACCGAAATTACTGGCTGCACACAACCAATTGACGTGAGCCCAAACTCACTGGTCACCGCCACAATTTGCTGTGCCAAAACACAACAACCGACGACAAGAACATCGCATGTGGCCATTAACTACAGTATCTCGATGGTGTTTGGGAAACCCCCACTTCACCCACCACGACATCAGGACAGGCTCGTGGTCCGGATCCCAACCGACCAGGACATGTGCTCACACTCAGCACTGCGCTGTCAAGGCGTAGCACGCGTGAAAGTGATACCAGGCTTCGTGCTGCCCTGATCGGGATGCATACGGACAACGGACGCCACTGTGCAACACTAAATGCTTGCGAGTGTTAGTGGTACCCAAAAGCAGAGCGAAATCCTTCCTGGTTTACACAAAGTGCAAACTACAAGTAAACTCTGCTACTAAACGTAATTACAAATTTCATTAAAGAGAAGTGTAAACGACTTCCTACTTGGAGCACAGACTTCGCCCGGGCTAACCTGAGTTTAGTCCCAACAGGCATCATCTGACTGGTGGTTTCTCAGTTCATGTGTTTCAGTAGCATTTAGTAGCACCATCTCGGTACCAGCAGTGGCAGTACTGACGACGAGAATTGGAACGAGAGCATCCCAGCTCCACACAGCTCCAAGTGGCATTGTCCAGTCATGAGGGCCCGGTGTGTAGTGTGTCGGGACTCTGAATCCCACTGCACTACCAGGAACTGGCATACCTGTCAACAGCGNCGAGGGCCCGGTGTGTAGTGTGTCGGGACTCTGAATCCCACTGCACTACCAGGAACTGGCATACCTGTCAACAGCGCCCACTGGTGCCACTCAACACAAAACCAACCAAGCGACCTTCACAAGGGCGCTACAATCTGCAACCATGCANGCATACCTGTCAACAGCGCCCACTGGTGCCACTCAACACAAAACCAACCAAGCGACCTTCACAAGGGCGCTACAATCTGCAACCATGCAGGGAACAGTCATCGGTTCCAGCATTCTATGCCTGACAGCATAGGTAGCCAGTGGACGAAAGTATGGTGCACGAATGTTCTCCAGAGGGTATATTTGACGTGAGCCCAAACTCACTAGTCTCGGCGACCTTTCGCTGTGCCTCAAAACGATGGCAGAGCACCGTGCCGACGACAAGAACATCGGACGTGACCATCAACTTCAGTATATCGAAGGTGTTTGGGAAAACACCCTCTTTACACAACACCATGTGAGACACCGGATATTCTCACTTTGATCCGACACCAGTATAGTTTCGTGGTTCGGATTCCAACCAACCGGCACATGTGCTCACACTCAGCGCTACGCCATCTGGGCTGATCTCATGTGAAGACGACAGCAGGTTTTGTAGCGCCCCTGATCGGCATGCATACGAACATCCGATGCTAATTTGCAACATTTAGCATTTGCGAGCGTTAGTGGTATCCAAAAAACAAAGCAAAATTCTTTGACATGCTTAGCGTTTCGGGTCCGCTTAACAATGTGAGCACTGTCAACTGGTTTGTAGAGTCGAAACATCAATAAATGACTGCAAACTCCAAGTCAAATTTTTGGTTGTACAGGCTTTGCCTTTTAAAGGCATAACGGGAGCTGGACCCACTAGAGAGCAATTCTAAGGGTTTTTAAGTGTTTTCAATGTAATATGTACTAATATCAGTGTTCAATTGGGGTGTGTAGTGACCTTACAACTCCGCATTTAACTAACTTGACTCAATAATGGACACCCACATTAGTACTGGGCCGATCGCGATTACCTATGGCTAGCAGTCTATCTATACACAATTAATAACCCTACAATTGAGTCGTAGAGGATCGGGAGAACTGCCTAACCACATGAGTGACTCGGTAACGACCCACCACAGCAGAGCAGCTGATAAGAAATCTTTAGATTTCTCTTGTGAGTGTTTCCTGTAAGACTCTGCACGAAGAAAGGTGCAGCAGTAATGTCACTACCAATGTCCAACCCCGACCTTATGTTATAATCTTAGTGTCCCAACATTGAATTATTTTTCTGCCAACATGTATAGCTAAAACTACATTGTTTGGATTTTAGGTTAGAAAACTTATTCGTAAACAATTTCTTTCAGATGTGTTTATACATCCTCTAACCAATATGTAATGCAGTGTTATTAAATTCAAATTGGTAAATGTATTTAATTCATATAATTGTGCTTGTAATTTACAAATTATGATATAAACAAATACTTTCATCACTGTTGACCATGAGACTTTGAGAGGTTTTTTTTTTTTGTGGTATGTCAATTTAGGGTATATACACAGAAGCCGAATTATCGGTCTACCTCATATTTAGGCTATGCAATATTTCATGGATCATGCATTAGATGAATAAATATTTCTTAGCAGCCATTGACTAATTGCTCTTTGCACCATTCGAGTTCTCAACCATGATCCAGGTTCATTGCATGTTTTAATAATATTGGTGTATATGAAGTGTTTCACTAATGCTTATCACACCTTGAACCAGTTTCGTTTTTTTCCCTGTACATGAATAGTAAGATCCATTGATTAAAAACAAATGATCATTGTTCCAATTTTTCTAATATATGATCTTTTTGATTGAAGGTAATGATCATGATAATGTTTTCGTCAATAAGGATTATTTGTAAAGGAGAGTCTTAATATAGCATAGTTTGTGTTTTGTTTAATAAGACAGCAGACTTAGCAGATGCATTTGTTGAGTTGGGAGAAGCATATAGTTTTGATCACTTTAGAAATTTGTTTATAGGTAATTCTTTGTATCGCGATGTATTCTCCAGAAAATTAACATGGACTTGATGAAATGTATAATGATTTTGATAAACATTTTCCCATTAAGTGTATAGGCCAAGAAAGCACACGAGTAGACAGCACCCTTTCCAGGATGTATATGACTAGAAATATAAGATGTTGACGCGTGATGAGTACAAGGGATAGGAATTGCGCCGTATTCACACCCTGGGAGAAATAACCCCAGGGAAGTCCCGATATATAAGGACACACAGGGGATGAACCGAAAACAGGGAAAGTCCCGAAAATAAGCTGATATAAGGCATCGGCGAAGGAATCAGGGTAACCCCCGCCGAGAATTACTGCCGACACAGCTCCAAAGAACCCCCGAGACGCTTGCCGCACCCCTCCCTCCACCCTAGTTTGAGCGAGCGAGCCTCTGACGAGACCGAAATCCTATACAAAAAAACGCGCGAGTTACATGGGGGAAGTCCCTATTTCGCTGGCGAAGAATCTGCTGACAGCCAATTTGAATATATCGCGAGAGGTTTAAATTTGGGAGCAGCGAAGATACGAGGTCAGTAGTCGTCAGTCTGTCATGGTCAGACAGTTGTGGTCCAGCAGTCAGTCGTGAGCGAGGAGTTCGGCAGCCACAATGCAAGACAGAGAAGGCAGTTAGACGAGAGGCAGTCGTATCAACGTGCCGGAGTTCGGGCCCGGCCCAGGCAATGAGTTGTAATCAGTTGTTCACAGTCAGTTGTTCGGCAGTACAGCCGCGAGACGAGATAGTTGCAACCGAAACGGCAGAAACCGAAACGGGAGTAAACAGTCGTGTGACGAGAATATGAGTAAATTCCCGAAAACGAGTGGTAGCCCCAGTCCGAGTGCCACCATTCCCTGAGAAGGCGTAGTCGTGCGCCGTATTGCAACGAGGTGAGAATTCAGTCAGTCAGTGAGTCAATAGTAATGTCACCGAGGAGAGAACCCAATAACAGACGAAAATTCATGTGTAAATTCCCGAGACAAACCCAGTAAAAGTACCAAGAACTTATGAGTACATTTCCGAAAACAAAGTGGCAGTTTCTGCTGTGAGGAATGCAGACAGAAACGCGATAGCCGGAAGCAGGATGAACAGGAATGCCAGCCGGGATCGCAGGTAAAGTACAAGTCACTGGAAACCCATATCCCGGACTTCAGAGAGAGACTGCCAAAGCCGCAAGAAAAAGCCAACTGAGTACAGCACGTCAACGAGACCCAGTCCGAGGATCGGAACCAGAGACACCCAACTACCCATGCCTCAGCTACCAACGAAGACGACTCACCAAAAGCCGCAGTCACAGATAAGTAGAGAAACGTCTACCTTCAACAACATTCCCCGATGGATAGTATTCAGCCCACCAGCCCTTCAGGCAAACGACTTGCAGGGTGGCTTAGTCTCGCCAGTGTGTGTAAATAACTATGTGACCTTCTGATCAATAAAAACCTGGTGTGTTAAATAACGGAGAATACCCATTAAGCAACAACCACAGGTGTCATTAGTCTGCACCTAAATAATTTAACTATATAAACTACTGGCCACCATCCTGTATTACTCAGGTGGCCTAGTAGCGACAATGTGGTTCCGTCTTTCGAAACAGACTATTTTGGAATTGCTATATAATATAGAATAACATTAGGTTCTGATAGCAACAGGAACATACCTGTTTCTCCCCTCCATCAATTATTTCTGACTCTTAGGTTTTATGTCACTGGGTTGTTTTATATTGGGTAACACCCCAGATTGCACATTTGGCAAATTATGTTATTAAAATGCTAGCCAGTAGGTGAGAACAGCGCACTACCATGCAAAACTTGTATGGATTACATGCTATCCTGGTTGCATAGGGACAATTGTACACATGTGCTATCATCGTGACCCGTCTGTAACTGATTTGCAGTTCTGTGAACGACTTTTTACGAATCGAAGTGAGCAACAATTTTTTGCTTTGCGACAACGTATCATATTATGGAGAAAATGTTTGAACAAAGATGTTGATTAAAGGATTTAAATTTAGATTTACAATATTCTGTACAGATATTTTTTTCCAATTTCTCTTTATTAACATGTTATTAAATTAACCTCGTTGACACTAATGACAAATGATTTCGTTGATATAATAATAGCATGTTTGTTCCATATTTACTATTACTTATTATTTTGTTACCGAACATTTGGATATTGAACAATTTCCAACATTGCTATAATTTACTTTTTGTTTACATATCCACTCGTCGCCGCCATACTGCTCTGAAACTGCTGCACCGGCTCCAGAGATGGTGCAGGAGAAACCACACACTGCGAATATTTACGGTGCTTCTCGCATTTGGTACACCTAAAATCTTCTGCACTCACTGCGGTTTCCGGAAATTGGAACACGATGCTATCGGCCGTTGTGCACAGATAGCAACCCTTGCAGTAATTGGATAATGCTAGTAATTTTCCTCCAAAATCAATGACGTTATATATTCGTCATTGATTTTCGTGTAACATTCTAGCTCTGGGTGCCGGAATTAATGATATGAAGATCACAAGATCTGAGATCGCTCGAACCTATTTACAGCCGGTTGCAACACAAATATACTTGATCGAATTTATGACCGGGATTCGTGTAAGAACTACTTAGTTCTTGTGAACTAATATTTTCTAACACCTTTGTGAAACCGGTAATAAATCTGTGTTCGATTTAACACTTTTTACTAAAAGTTTACACGGCAAAAAATAGGTTACAATTATGACTTAAATAACCGAATTTCAACCTTTTTTGTACAAGAATTTAACGCTACTTAACATTAAAGTTATAAAATACCGAATGGCCAATTTGAACACGCCCGGTGCGTACAACGTGCACTAATTAGATGACGCTATATCTAAATCAAAAAGTTTTATCTGCATTATGTGATGATTATCTATGGTATATTTGGTCTTTCTTTTCTGTTTATTTTTAAATTTCGGTTTTGAGGTGTTCGAGGGTAAGTCCGGTTTCCATTTAAAATATGTACTAACTAGATTAACTGTGGTAGCTAAGAAGTGGCCAAAACTGTTTTTGTTCGATTATAATGTTTTGTGATTTGTAGTACGTAGATATTTGGTAAGGTTTTATTTATTTGGCTAAAATTTGTGTCGAATGTCACCTTCAACGGGTAATATAAAACTTTCAACCTTGAAATTACCCGGGAATATTTGACTAGATTTCTTTCATTCATCGATAATGGGCGCTTGGAAGTTAATTACCTTTTACTGTCGAGATCTAAATTAAACCCCGTATCACATGTATTCGGATCACGGCACAGTGCAAATAGAACATTTGAGTATGAAATGAGGTGAGTCCGGAGCAGCGGCGAAATGCCAAGGCGGGGGAAACGGGAGTGTCCCTAGGAATCCACAGTCCAACGGCAATGTTAGCTACATTTCTCAAAATTCGGAAGGCCACACCGGGAATCAAACCCGATTTGCCTTGGCTGTATAACCATTTTGGCGTTTGTTTTGCTCAGTTTACGATCACATTGGTTCGTTTATTGTTTTTATAGTACATTTTTTTCTAAAGTACTGTAAGTGTGTGGAAACAAACTAGAAACGTCAGTGTTTTACAACGTAGTCATCTATTTTTTTTCGGCCTAAACCAGCGCTATGATTCGCTTTAGGTAAGGAACTAGCAGAGGCACAAGCATTTTCGTTTACTCCTAAAAAAACATCTCTATAATAATATGTCTTGTAAATAAATGTCCTGGTAAGTTTTCTACCAAGGCCTGATCTCATACGAACGTGCAGTATACGTTACCGCCAAAGAAAGCGCGTGATATCCTACCGGATATTATAAGATATAAAATAAATCACACCACATAACTACATAAGGTAATTATCTAGTTTAGGGGCTTTTCTGAAAAACACAATAAAAATTTAAAATTATGATATATTTCTACTCTACTAATGATGCAGAACACGAATATACTAGGGGCATCGCTTTAAAATAAGTGCAACATATTTTAAAAAATTGAACAAGTTTGTGAGATGACTGTTTCTGACAGTTTGTTTACGTTTATGAACGAAACGTTTTATGCCAACAAAAGTTGTTTTAATGAATTCAGCATAGCTTACCTAGTTGATATTGAAGCGGCCGTAGTGTTAAAATAAGTAGAACATATTAAAAAAAACTTGCGAAATATGTTTGTTTGTGTCTATTAACGTCAGAGGAATTATACCAGCCCCCTACCTAGGTGAGTCAATTTACATTCTTTTGGTGTGTTTTACGGTTCCTTTAAATCCCTGCAATCCTACATTCGTATTTTAGTGTAAAACCCAAACATCCTAGGTTAGTGTAAAACCCAAACATCCTAGGTTAGTATAAAACCCAAACATCCTAGGTTAGTGTAAAACCCTACTATCCTAGGTTAGTTTAAAACCCTAACATCATAGGTTAGTGTAAAACCCAACAATCCTAGGTTAGTTTAAAAATGTAAAATAGTGATTCGCCCATCGTGGGGTTAGGTTTTGTTAGGTTAGGTGGGCACATATTACGAAATTAGTCGGACGTTAATGCCCCTAGTATATTCGTGTTCTGCATCATTAGTAGAGTAGAAATATACCATAATTTTAAATTTTTATTGTGTTTTTCAGAAAAGCCCCTAAACTAGATAATTACCCTACATAAGTTATAAAAATGTATTACAAACAAAAATCATAGTACTGTTAATAAAAAAGATATTCAGGCTACCCGCNACTACATAAGTTATAAAAATGTATTACAAACAAAAATCATAGTACTGTTAATAAAAAAGATATTCAGGCTACCCGCGCTCGCGGCGGCACTGCCGCTGTTGTTTGAGTTGATGTTCTGATTGCGATCCTTTTCTGCCACACATATTTCTGAAATGTTTTTTCATTCTCGCTACTAAAACCATTAACTCCTTATTACAACTTTTACACACCACTTTGTTAAACTTCCCGCAAACAAAATTTTTTTCATCAAAATAAACCCATACAGCATATTTTTTTATTCCAGCCATTTTCTTGTATTCACGCTTTCATTAATCAATCACGAATGACCAGATGAAAACACATTAAGTCATGAGTTTACATTTCGGGGAATACACNCACGCTTTCATTAATCAATCACGAATGACCAGATGAAAACACATTAAGTCATGAGTTTACATTTCGGGGAATACACGAACTGTGTAGATAAACATAGCATTGCACGTATGTGTGCGCCGTAGTTTATGCCGGGGAAGTCCATTGGCACTTTTTGGTCTTTTTGTTGTATTAAAAAAGGTATTAATTTAAATCAACAATTTTTTTTTAAATCACTTGATTTTGATTGTGATTTAAATCACTGATTAAAATCAGTTGATTTAAATCATTTCAACCCTGCCCCCAACTACCATAGAATTTATAGTTTAATGCTTGGGTACTTGTTGATTCATTCACAAACTGCATTTGTTTAATAATTTAAAAACAATATATAGTTTCATATAATTTATTATAAATATATATATTTAACCATTGTAGACTCTTACACCAATATGCTATGATAATTATTTTCACAAGTGGAAATTGTGACGGGCGATGCCTCTGGTCGGCAGGTTTTCTCTGGGATCTCCCATTTCCCCCACCCTTGCAGTCTGGCGCTGCTCCATTCTCTCCTCATTTCACCCTCGTCTGCTCTCAAGACCTCGCTAATAGTTGCCCAAATCTCTCAACTCAACTCCACCGTGTGTAAAATTAATGTCGTGGACTTGATCACCTTATGTGCCACCCAAGTAAAACCATGGAATTGTTTGAATGAAAGTGTGTTGCTAATATGCAAATTCATACCCCAATGTGTGTAAATAACGAAATACTAACTTCAGCTGTGATAAATTTAACCATTACTCTTGAAGTTCATCAGTTGTTAAGAACTATTTTTATTATTTCACTGCAAATTTTCACAAGGGCCCTGCACTCTAGTGTATTACGTAGTATACATATTTAGTCACTGGCAGTGGTTTTTTTAAGGGTTAATTTCAAAAGTGCTCATTTTACCATGAACAACCTATAGCACATTACTTAATACAAATTTAAATCTTAAAGTTAACTAAGGGACTTTCCTTCCGGTCATCAGACGTAGCAGTCCAGCATAATTTTTGGTATGGCTAATCAACTAGAAATATTGTGATGACTGCCCATCCTAAATGAGGTTCCATGTGGGGGAGGCATGGGAGTTTTGCAAGATTGTGTGGGCAAGAAAGAAGAGGCACCGTGCACTATTTTTTTTAATTTTTTGCAATCTCACTGATGCCAACCAGCAAAGCCGCCCAGATGGGTTTGTTGTAATGATGAAATTGTTTCACGTGATGTAAAGTAGACTTTGCTCTATCGCTGTTAATTGGAACTGAAATTTTAATTTTGGTTTGACTGAATTTTCTTTAGGCAAGATCATACCAGAGGCATGAGAAGTACAAATTGTGTGTGCTCGACGCTAGCTATGTGATGTGTTTCTGATTTATATTAATGATCGTATAAATGGTTTTGTTTATTGAGTGCTATGAAAAATTTATTCGGAACAGTGTGGACAGTTACCTGTGTAGTGGTAGATAAAGTGAGACGTGTAAAAAAAAACACACAAAACTAAACACAACCTTTCAAATCAGTATACAGAATTCGCTCAGAAGTAACAAGGAACAAACTACAAAACATAACCAAGAAAAGAAAATATGTAGGTTTAAAATTATTCATTGAAAATGCAATGTACGTTAAAACGTGCTGAAGGTGTTAATGAACATGATAAAATGTTTTAGCTTTGAAATATCACCCTTCTCAACAAAATGTATTTAATTGGGATGGAAAAGAAAAAAAAAAACTTGAAATGTTCTCAAGAAAGAGTTAAGGAAAAAATGAATGTTACATAAGCGAAGTTCAGGGTCGTCTCACTTAAAACACATGTTATATGACATTCCAAAAAATTTACTGATTTTTACAATAATTCTCAAAAGAAATGTTTAAATTAAATTAATTAAATAATATTTTGCCACAGAATATAGTCAATATAAATTAATGTTACTGAAAAGTTCTCTAATTTATATGTGAAGTTGATGCTACCAGCTAACTGGTATCGGTAGAGCAGATCCCAATACTACTGTATTACAGTGTAGAGGTTATTATTTATAGGATAAGCCTAAAATAAGTCGTCAGTGTTTTTTACTCGAGTAGATTTAGCAATGAATTTATCATAAAGTAAAGATAGTAATAGTGAAGAGTACACACTCCATGCTATTGAATGTTCACGTCTTTTTTCATCCGAACTGCTATACAAAAATGCAAACTTGACAAATAAAAATATTAATTTGCCAGAACTTTAAAATAAAATTAATTTACAGTTAGCTTGGTTACAAGCCATAAATCTTGAGGTGTAGGGTATATCTTCAAAGTTCCTGTCATGGTGGCCAACCAGATGGCCTGCCATCCAAAATTGGTCATTCCAATATATTGGTGATCTTGTTAATGAATGTGTATGTTCTTTTGTTTTGCTGAGGATTGATTGTCAACGGAAATATATAAATAGGAACAATTTTATTTTTTAAAGTTGGTAATAGTTATCCTCTGGGTGGCAGTTGTACGTTATTTCATGGTATGATTGAATCTATTGAAATGGTATGATCAGCATGAGTGTTAAGTCCATTATTAATTTAATTATTTTTTTTAGATTTGTGTATTTAATTCCAGTAAATATTTTTGAATTCCCTTTCTTTCCTTTTGAATGTTTCTAATAATTTTTGCAGTGAAATTTATATTCATTACTTCTAAGAGCTAGTTGAGACACGGCGGAATCCGCACGTTTCAAAACATGCGGTTTGAACCACGGAAAAATAAACTTTGTTCAGACAGCGGCGGATAGGAGGCGGTGAGCGTGCGGATAAAAATGTACGCAGGAGGGACGGGGTCACCTCATTTCAAAGATGGACGTCGAAGAAGCAATATGTTTGAGTCTGCTCTTAAAAAAGAAAAAGGCAGTATTTGGTGCATCTAACATTAACTGATCGGCTCTCACATGGCCTATTTGTAACCTTATATCCTAAGTAAGAAAGTTTGAGCGGAANGGCTCTCACATGGCCTATTTGTAACCTTATATCCTAAGTAAGAAAGTTTGAGCGGAAATCCTTCAACTATTTGAGAATGTCGACAAAATCATTTGACGAATTACTTGAATTGATCAGGGAAGAAATTTCAAGTTTTGATACCCATATGAGATCAAGCGTGTCACCTGAAGAAAAACTCGTTATTACTTTGAGGTAAGATATTTATTTACTATTCAATATCAGCACATATATTTACTATAATAGAAGACTGCAAATCAGAGCTAACGTATGATGATGGCGATGGCGATCCTGGTGGTGTGACTGCAGAAGGTGATCCAGAAGTAGTAAAATATCCTTTTGGTTTTCAATACTGTTGGCTATGCCAAAATGATGTGTTAGAAACATTATGCTGAGAAATAATGAGAACAGGGGATGGTAAAGTTTGCCCTCTTTGTATCACGTGGAGCAATTCAATTTTGGTTGCCAAACGCTTACTCTCCGTAACTTTTTTGAGTTCTTTGTACATCGACAAACAAAAAAGTTTATCTTCATCTTGGTGGGAAATACTTTCTTGAAGTTCTTTCTGAATTTTATCTCGTGACTTAATGCTCTGTTCAATTAAATCACTTAGTCATTCTTCTGACTTAGTTTTGGTTTTCTTCCTTTTATTGGGGGGTTGGTGTATTTTAGTACAATTTACAAAGNTAGTCATTCTTCTGACTTAGTTTTGGTTTTCTTCCTTTTATTGGGGGGTTGGTGTATTTTAGTACAATTTACAAAGCTATCACTGTCCTCATTATTTATATCTTGGCTTTCTTCATTTCGCTTTTCTTCTATATTACAGGTTGTTTCCTTGTTTTCCACACACTTCTGAAGACAAAGTCTTGCAAAATACAAATATTGTGGTCTTTTACGTGCACTGGAACCAGAAGGAACTGTTTTGCCTTTCTTGAATTCTTTATTGTGAGCATCACGTATGTTCTTCCATTTTTTTTGCAGTGTTGTACCTAAAAAAATTATATCATTACTAATTTTACTGTTTCAGGTATCTGGGTACCGGTTGTTCATTTGGAGAACTTAACTACAACTATCGCCTCGGAAAATCTACTGTTACAGGAATTGTCCGTCAAGTATGTGAAGCATTGTGGAAAATAGTGGCAAAGAAAGTAATGCCCGAACCAAGTGAAGATATGTGGAAGAAAATAGCTGAGGACTTTGAAAGATATGCAAATTTTCTGAATTGAATTGGCGCTTTAGACGGCAAACATATCAGAGTTATAATGCCTAATGATTCCGGATCTTTGTATCATAATTACAAAAATTTTGTGTTTTTAGCACTTTGTGACCTCAACTATTGTTTTACTTATGTTGACATTGGGGCTTATGGGTAAAGTAGTGATTCTGCTATATTAAAAAATTTAGTATTTTATAAAATATTGCTAGATAAATCATTAAACATACCAAAACCTAAAGCAATATCTAACGTAAATCCAATACCACTGCCTCATGTTATAGTTGGAGATGAAGCTTTTGGATTAGCCGAAAATTTGATGCGACCCTATGCAGGTAAAGGTTTATCATATGAAAAAAGGGTTTTTAACTATAGGTTATCCAGAGCCCGACGTAACATTGAATGCACTTTTGGGATTCTGGCGGACAAATGGCATATTTTTCATAGGCCCATAAATGTAAACATAGACTTTGCTGAAGTCATAATAAAGGCCTGTAGCGTTTCTACACAACTTTGTGAGAACTTGGGATGGTATAAAGTATGAAGATACTTTATATACTGCGCCGATGATTAATCTCAATACATTACATGCAGGAAGGGCGGCACCTCATCTTTAAATATTACAGATAAATTTGCTCATTACTTCGCAAACGACGGTCGTGTTGAGTGGCAAGATACAAAAATATAATTTAAAATATGTCAATAATACTTATAATATGCTACATTTATATTGAATAAAATGTTTGTACTAACCTAAAATAACCTTTTTTTTCTACTGAATCTTCTACATCTCCAAATAACTCCACTTACTCCTGCCAAGCTCGGTTCTTGGAAATTTTATTAGAATATTCCGCACACTGAATGTCCCATATCGCTGGTCTTTTCTCCACTTCATCAATAAACATTTCAGTATCGAAATGATCCATGGCGACACACATCCGAACCACGGGGCCTCCGCCAAGCATCTGAACACCCTCTAGGCACGCCACAGTAATAGAAACGCGCGGATCTATTTTCCGGTGGTCGAGTGGCGGCTACCGCACATTTTTACAATCCACGTGGCCAGGTGTGAATGAACATGAGGATGCCAATGTAAATATGCTCCACGCGGTTGATCCTCGCGGTTTGGAAGCGTGCTGATTCTGCCGTGTCTGAACTAGCTCTATAAATGTTCTTGAAACATTATCCAATATGACCATGAATTAAACAAACGTTCAGGAGATTGTATTACAAAAAAAACCTAGAACACTTCCTTTTGAAAGTTTATAGGGTGGCAGTCAAAATAATGATAAAATTGAGCAGTTCTCACATTCTATGATGGCCTGGCCTTCCCAAGCCAAGCTAGCATGCTGAAGATGGAAGTCAACAAGTTGATCCACCAAAATTTCTAAAATATGTAGCTTTGCATTTGAGGGCCTCTTAATTGCCAGTGCCCACGCAAATACAAGTCTAAAGGTATATGTGTGTGTGCATTACTAGCTGTTTACATTTAAGAGCAACAGCTGATATCTCTGAACCCTGGACTGAAGGATAACCCCTAGTAAAATATTTTTAATGCTATGTCTGGCTATACAGAAGCGTTGACAGTCTCTCCCAAGACTGCACTGTGCAGCATTCCTTGACACTGGTAGAGTTGAATTTTTTTTAATTAGATCTATAACAGTAGGATATTATTATATGTGATGAAAAAACTATAAGCCACTTTGTACTTTTTTTCCTTTCTCCTTAAGGGAACTGTGCAGGAAAGCTCTCTTTTTTTATATTTTTTCCCCCTTGAATATATTTAACAGCATAAATGTTAAAAGTAGTGGCTATAAATTTTTTTTTTACCTGTCCTGAAAAAAATATTTATACATGTAATTGCAAACACTGATTTTACATANTGTGGCTATAAATTTTTTTTTTACCTGTCCTGAAAAAAATATTTATACATGTAATTGCAAACACTGATTTTACATATAATATTTTCCTAATCAGGTCAGTCACCTTAATGTAGTGCTGCAAGAGGGGCCAAGAAACAAAATCACACTTATTTTAGGCTAAGCTCTGTTCCAAAAATCAAAAAAATTCAAGGTAAATCTGGAGTTCTAGCTAAGAGTTTATGAAAATAAACTTTATTTGTTTAAATATTCTGCTTAGCAACCATAATTAACAATACCAGTGATTAATAAAAAAAAATTCAACTGTATTAACAAAGTATAACTTAAAAATTACCTTGAAACATAATTCCAATAAATATCTGCTTCAATCTATGGCAATGCTTAGACACGTGAAAAATTTGCAAGTCAATGACCTGTAGGCTAGAGACTACAGTCATATGTAAGTAAATTCATGCAACTATTACTGCTCATAGGTTGCTTGTTGTTTCAGTCGAAGACAATGATTGGGTCAGCATTTTATTGTGTGTTTATTAATGGTTCAGAGTTGTGCAGGAGGTGTAAAATAATGGATGAACCAATAGCATAAGCAATACAAACGTACACAGTTTTGAATTCTAGCTTGACCCAAATTGAATCTGCAAATTTTTAAGGTCTCTAATAATAATGCTATAATGTTTAGAGTATTATAAAGTTGATGCCTTTAAAAAGTGTAGTTTCCCTCCCAAATTCAATTTTCATAATTATCACTTGTGTTTTAAGGATTGGTTTTTTAAGTGTCTGCTACCATAGTGTGTGTTGTAGATGTGTGGTTTGATTATTACAATTAACATAAATGTTAAAAAGTAAGTTGTA
The DNA here is from genome assembly GCA_002778355.1 of Clitarchus hookeri. Classification (NCBI taxonomy): domain Eukaryota; kingdom Metazoa; phylum Arthropoda; class Insecta; order Phasmatodea; family Phasmatidae; genus Clitarchus; species Clitarchus hookeri. The sequence goes on along the minus strand of NQII01001893.1, from coordinate 381,338 downwards.
AAATTAACAAAATTTTACTACAGTAATTTTATACATGTAATATATTGAACTTTAATAACTTAGTTATTTTCTTTTAAAACTTTTAATAAAAATGCTAATTTTAATAATTTTTGGTGATTAGACTAATTTGTATTAAGACAATCCCCCTGAATTTTATAAAATTCTCATAACTAGTTTAATTTTGCTTTTTCTTTGGTCACAGGAAATTATGAAAGCTAGTGTAGGAGTACTGGGCACAGTTTATGAAGTTGTTTCTATTTATAGATAGTTTTGAGTAGGATTTTCTTTCTCATGGTATTAAATTCATATTCTTTTCCAACGAGGTGACTTGCAATGAGTAGGAAAACGCTTTGAATCCGAAGTCGTCGTAGCTTAATATGGGTGGGCCATGTTTCCTTGTTCACTTACAGATGCAGATATTTCTTACATTATGGAAAGAGTTAAAGTTCTATGCTAAGTACAGTTTGCCAAATCAGTGACACACACACACAAAGATGTTGAGACACAAGATTGAACACTTTTTGCATGCCAAGGTTGCCTGCATTGTTGCCATACTTCCAGACATGCAAGGCATGTCTTGTAGTTGCCTGCTGCTGTAACTTTGGCTTATAAGTATGCCTACTTTGTTGACAGGCAGATTGACTGAGCCGCTGCCCTGTGGGAAATGTATCCTTCCAAAGTATTCAACTATGCTGTTCGTCTTTCCGTCACACAAGTAAGCATTTCTTATATTCAGTAAAAGTTGGTACAGTATTTATCTGAATGCAGTACTATCTTTGTATTTCAAACTTTACTTTCAGGAAGGGTCATCTTATTTTTGCATATATATTGAACAATATTCTTTCTTGAGTAATAGGAAGCCATAGTCAATTGTTTCATCACAGTAATTAAGGTGGTCACCATGTGAGGGGTATATGTATGTGTGAGGCAAAAATTGATGAGGCGCTACAGATGATGCTGACCGGCGTATGTAAAACTGTTATTGCCTCTACGTGCGAACCACACGCAGTGGTTTCATCATGATCATAGAACTTTGAGAATTAAGTGGCAACCCAATGATTTTATTGGACACAACTCTGTAGCAAAGTCCAATGCATGCCTCTATCGTATTTTCACATGTATCCAGATCGGTAATTGTTAAGGATTACAGCTTTTCTGAAAAACAGGAAAATAATACCAGTAAATTGTCTATATTGACATTACTAATCACACTTAACATGAATTTCTTGGGGCCATCACATTATTCATAGTATACGTCATGGAATGTAATAGTGGAGCAGGCTACGTAGACTAAAAAATTTGTGGTGTAAAACACATAAAATTTGTATAAAATATATTTTATTTGGGTTGCTGAACTGTGTTAAATGCAAGACAACATCACAAAATCAAATCTTAATTCACAATATTTGAATCATAAGAGGATGTGTGTGCAGACTCTCTAAGGACGTACGGGAATAAACGAGTGTAATCAAACTGTGTCTGAATAACATTTAATGTCGTTGAATTTTGCAAGGCTTACGTTGTTGATATTCACGAGAGGATTGTAACATGTGTAGTGGAAGTATAGAGAGAGAGAGTGTGAGAGAGTGAGTGAGTGTGTGTGTTTATATATATATATTTTTTTTTGTACAAAGAAGTGTTACAAGGCGTTTTTGATGTATATCGCTATTCACATTTGTGCTACAATGTTCTACTGGAGAAAGAAATGTGCATCTATTGTGACCGCCTGCTTTGAATTTTGCAATACTGTATAGCGATCAGTTGACTGTTGTATGCTGGCGTTTGCAGTTGACTTTTGATGTTTCATGTGAATTTGGTGGTGTGAAGGCTTGTGATGTACAACTGGAGAATGCTACTACGAGTGTTTCTTTGCAATTATGTTCATGTTAAATGTTAAATATAGTTATTGTGCAGGAATACTTGTGTTTGTGGAGTTCAGACTCATTAGAATTGGAGGTAAAGGTATTCTGTACATGAGTTGACAGCAATACATCACCAAGGAGGTGTTTCCACCACTTACGTGGGTTTGTATTGTAAAGTTATTGATGTTCGATTAATCAGTTTAATGGGCTCAACATAGTCAAGTTTTAGCGTGAAAATTGTATTCATTATCACGTTTTGTAGTATGTACTGTGAATATTGTGGTGCCCCTATTAAATTTATTTTCAGTATAATTACTAATGTCAATTCATACAATTTTTTTTTTATGAATGAAAAGCTGCAATTCATAACGATTACCTTTGGTTAATTTATTTTGATATACTCTACATTGACATGCAACCTGGGTCAGTGTATATGCCCCCTTCTGAGCCTAGAAACTGTGCTACTTCCATGGGGTATTTNACATTGACATGCAACCTGGGTCAGTGTATATGCCCCCTTCTGAGCCTAGAAACTGTGCTACTTCCATGGGGTATTTCAGGGTATCTCAGGGACTCAGCTCATGGAGGTGCAGAAATTGAAGTGAGACAAGTATAAGCTTGGGTATGGGCGAAAGCAGTAGCGGTATTGATGGGCTTAGTAGGTGGCGAACACCCTGGGAATGTGAGTTGACATTTTGTGGTGGCGGCTAATGTTAGGCCTGATGGGCTCTGGATGGCCCAAGGTCAGTGGTAAGTGTGATACTGGCCTCGGGACTGCGAAGCACCCTGGTCGATAGGATGATGCTGAACTGGAGCTGCTGGTCTGGGACATTGTCTGCCAGATGATGGATGCTGTAACATTACAGAAGTTCAGACGAGCTGCTACCTCTCGCAAGTGATTATAGATTTTTTGACAGTCTGCTCCCTGACCCACGGACCATTGAACCTGTGCAGCTGGTATCCTCTCAGCCTTTGCCTTCCCTGCTGTATGGTGCATTATGTGGCGAGGTAAACACTAATAGAATGACAAAGTGGCCTAGGAAAGAGCAGATCTTCCAGAGAGCCAGAGCCTCTTTTGGCTCTAATGCCCAGGCATTGGTTCACTCCCCAGTGAAGGGCATCCCTCCAACTAATGGTGGTGAACCCTACTCCCTGACTCAGTGATACCTA